>JAQGAZ010001471.1:0-29111 GCA_034692225.1 Polydesmus complanatus
TGCCCCCCCCCCCCCCCCCCCACCTACACCTCTCTTGTCATAATAAATTGCTTAACAACAAAATATAAAAAGTGAAAAAAAAAATAAAAGAAAAAAAAAAAGTTTGGAGTATTTTAATCATCCTTCAAGTGTCAATGTACATGTTTAGACATTTACCTATTGTTATCAGCAGCACCCACCCCCCCCCCCTCCCTCTCTCACCCATGCGCACTCGCTCTCTCTCTCGCTAATAATGTACAACCAATTTGCGAGTCGCGTCTATTCTCCACAATAGGCGCTTTTACATTATTATAAATTATTCTTTTTAGTCAAGGACGGCCATTATGAAAGGGCCCCACCCTCATACCCCCTCTTCCGCCCCATCCGCCATTTTGTAGTTTATGAATTGTCTTTTCTTAACGCGAGCAATTCCAATACGCCCCGCGTCATTACGTCATTAAAACACTTTTTTATTACGTCACTAAGCAATTTTTCCCTGTTAAAAATATTAATAGGCTCTTTTTTGTCTGACTAGGACAATTTTCTACGGAGCCGCGTAGGGAGCCAACTCTCTACTATAGGATAGGTTAAAGATTACGTTATTTGATTTATGGGTTATAGGTTAAGCCTATTTGGGCGAGTCCATAAATCAATAACGTAATCTGAACCTATTGGGGTATTTTTTTTTTTTGGCTTAACCCAAATAACAACAAAAAAAAAATTAATAACATTACCTATACTGAGGCACCGTAGATTTACGCGAATAGGAAGTGCGCGAGAAATTCACGCGCATAATAATAATATTAATTAATAAATCGGACATTTTAATTGTAATTAAAATATTAAAAATTTTAATTTAATGTAAATTAAATCTTGTTATTAAAAACTATTATTAAATGAAGGTTGTTGTTGTTGTAATAATAATTAATATTATTACTAGTAATAAGTAGAATTATTATTTGTTTTTAATATTGGTCTTATACTAATGGAACCAATTTCTAAGAATTTGAAATTTTTCCAGAAACTTAATTAATTATTGAAAAAATAATAAAATACTCGGGATTTTCCCCGCCATAAAAAATTGTGCGCGTCATCGTAGCTTTGGAAGGCCATAAACAGGCTTTCACCTATTAAAAAGGCCAATTCATTTATTCACGTTTATGCGCAGAATTAATATACAGCATAATAAAATGCCAAATGTAATTAATTCTTTTAAAAAAAAAATTTTTTTTTTAATTAATTTTTGTAAAAATATTTTGTTCATTTTTTAAAAAAATTTTGTTTTTTTTGTAAAAAATATAATTAATTTTTTTTTTTTTTTTAATTTAATTAATTTTTTTTTTTTTAATTTAATTAATTTTTTTAAAAAATTTGGTTGATATTTATTTTTTTTAAATTTAATTAATTTTTTTTTTTAAATTTAGTTAATTTTTTTTTTAAATTTAGTTAATTTTTTTTTTAAATTTAGTTAATTTTTTTTTAAATTTAGTTAATTTTTTTTTTAAATTTTGTTAATTTTTTATTTTTTTTTTTGAAAAATTTTGGTCAAAATGTCACAGACTAAATTTCATTATTATAGCCTAAACTACAAAAGGCCCCCACAAATAATTTTTTTAATAGGGCCCCAAACCACAATCCCACACTTGAATAAGCCCCTATTAAATGTATCCTCATAATAATAATAATAATTAGCACCGAGAGAGATGCCCTTATCTTATGATTGTAATTAGCGCTTTAATTTGTCATAACAATAAAAAATAAAAAACAAATTGCAAATAATGAGGAGTCTGCTTTTTATGCGAATGTCACATTTTCAGTTCAATTGCTGTTCCGCGCCAAATCCTTCTCCCGCGCGAACTTACATTGTTCTTCCCCCCCAAACAACAACACAAAACAAAATATTCCATTATTATAATTGCCCTAATAATTATCATCCGTTTTAATGGAGCCAACTCCTTCGCCCAATCAAAAGGGCTAAGGTGGATAAGTCAGACTCCCGGATCTCCCACTTATAAAGGTCAAAAAACTTGTATTTCACACTTATATAAAACTTAAAAAGGTCTTTTCTACCACTTACAGAGGTAAAACAGCTTATATTTCCCACTTATAGAAACAAAATAGACATTTTTCTCTCTTATGGAAGAAAAATGGACATATAATTCCCACTTATAAAGGTTAGAACCACTTATAAAAGCTAAAACAGTCCTCCCCCTTCCTAAAGAGGTAAAACAGATATATATCGGTCTCACTTATAAAGGTCAAATATCTTATACTTCCAACCCATAAAGCTATTGTACAGTATGTTTCTATCGAATAACTCACTTATGCAAGTCGAAGAACTCACTTATAGAAGTCAAAGAAGTTACACTTCCAACCTATAAAGCTGTAGGAGTCTATATTGCCCACTTAAACAGATAAATTGGTCAATCCTTCACACTTATGAAAGCCAAAAGAGTCTTTTTTCCCCACTTATAGAAGTCAATGACAGATCTTTCTCACTTATAGAGGACAAATAACTCAGATTTCTCACTTACAAAACTAAAACAGCTCTTTTCTCTCACTAATGGAAGCAAAATAAGACACATATTTCCCACTTACAGAGGTCCAAAAACTTCCCATATAATAATTATAAAGTTGTATAATAGCATATTTCTCACTTAAAGAGGTTAAATTAGCTTATCCATTCCCCAATTTTAAAACAGCCTTTACTCCCACTTATTGAAGCAAAACAGACAATATTATTCCCAACTAAAGAAGTCAAATAAGTCTTTCCATTTATGAAAAATCAAAACAATCTTTTCTCTCCCACTTATATAAGTTAAACAGACACATCTTTCCCATTTATATAGGTCCCACAACTTACACTTCTCACTTGTAAAGCTAAAACAAACCTTTTCTCCCACTTATTGAAGTAAAAGACACGTCTTGACCACTTATAAGAGGTCCAATAACTTACATTACTCCCTCATGAAAGTCAAAACAATCTTTTCTCTCACTTATTGAAGTAAAATAACACAATTATTATTCCCACCTAAAGAAGTCAAATTAAGTCTTTCCACTTATGAAAGTCAAAACAATCTTTTCTCTCACTTATAGAAGTTAAACAAACACAACTTTCCCACTTATAAAGGTCCAATAACTTACATTTCTCACTCTTAAAGCAAAAACAAACATTTATTCCACTTATGGAAGCAAAACAGACAATATTATTCCCACCTAAAGAAGTCAAATTAAGTCTTTCCACTTATGAAAACTAAAACAACCTTTTCTCCCACTTATTAAAGTACCGGTAAAAGACATATCATTCCCACTTATAGAGGTCCCATAACTTACATTTCTTACATAACTTACAAAACTAAAACAGCCTCCTCTCCCACTTATTGAAGTAGAAGACATATCATTCCCACTTATAGAGGTCCCATAACTTACATAATTTTCTCACTTACAAAACAAAACCAGCCTTTTCTCCCACTTATTGAAGTAAAGGACATGTCACTCCCACTTATAGAGGTCCCATAACTTACATAATTTTCTCACTCATAAAACAAAAACAACCTTTTCTCCCACTTATTGAAGTAAAAGACATGTATTTTCCCACTTACAGAGATCAAAAAACTTTTACTTCCCTATCTATAAAGCTTTAGCATATTTCTCACTTAAAGAGGTTTAAATTATCCTCATATTTTTTGAACTTATGTAACCAATCTCAGTCCATTGACATTGAGTACACCTTTAAAATTGAATAATAATAATGAAATAAGGACTTGACTGGGTTGGCGATTAAATCACATTTCTCATAAGGTAAACAAACAGGAAAAAAACAAAAAAAAAAAATTAAAAAAAAAAAAAATAAAAAAAATAACCCCGAAAAAAAAAAAAAAAAAAACAATTAAATGTTATTTGGGCGGTTAATATGAAGTTAATTAGGCGTTAAATAGGGTTCACATCTTTTAAGAGAGAACAAGCAGCGCCCTCTCACCTTCTTCATTCGCTCAAATAATAATAATTATTAAACGTGACATTCATTACCATTTTTTTTTTCTTCTTAAGACTCGAAGAAGAAAAATGTTTAATTTCGTTCTCTCTCGCCTTAAGAAACACGAGGCGCATGCGCGACGACATTGATCAATCAAAGAGTCTGAAGCGAGTGAAGGCTGGTGCTGCGTGCATTCACATTAATTTTTAAAGCCTCGGCCATAAATCATATAATACTCGATTAACCCTCCACAACACCCCAATGAAAAAAAAATATTTAAGAAGAAGAGGAAGCTGACCTTTGACCTGCGCTCGAGAGAAAGGTGTTTGGTCACGTGACCCTCGTACAGAGATGGATGATGACCAGTTTTTTTTTTAAATAATAATAATAATAATAAAAAAAAGGTGTTGAAGTCAATTTGCAAAAGAAGAAGAAAAACGAGACCGTTGAACTTTTTGTTAAACGAGAAATCACGCTTAATATTTTATTAATTAAATTAAATTAATTAATAAAAAAAAATGATAATTAAAAAAAAAGTTGAGAGAGCGTAGGTTTGGATGCGCGCACTACACTACACACTATGAAAATCTGTCTCATAATAATAATTTTTATGGTTGTTAATGTTTGAAGACTGATGAGTAATAATCTAAAAAAAAAAAACACGTATTTTGACAAGCTACAAACATGTGTTTTTTTTTTTTTTTTAGGCCTATGTGAATCACCTTGTTTTTATTGGGGAGGAGCGAGGGATAAAAAAAATTACACGAATCCCTCCGATAGGAAAAAAAAAAAATACGTAATTACTAACAAAAATTGATTTGATTATCGATTTAATTTTTTTTTTTAAAATTAAAAAAAAAAATTCCGGTACCGGGAATCGAACCCGAGCCTCCTGGGTGAGAGCCAGGTATCCTAGCCACTAGACCATACTGGAATACACGCTTCGAGATTCCATCCTATTCATTACTTTAAAAAGAAACTCTATAAAATTAATTATTAATAACCTTAAATAAAAATAGTTAGGTATTAATTAATTAATTACCCAATACTCTTTATTAGAATTCCGATTCCTTAATATTTGTTTTCGAGAATTAAATAACATTTCACCCGAGTAAAAAAAAAAAAAAAAAGACCATTCTGGGTGTTGTAGGCTATAGCCTTGTAACATTGGTGGAAGCGCAATAACATTCTTACACCCTGAAAGTACATTTTCTTTCCTGGCAATTTTTGTAACACCCAAAAAAGTTAGCGTTATAAATAAAAACAAAAATACTATTACGCTTGTGATGTTCTTTTTCAATAAAACCCCAACTTCCAATGTTTTTTGTTTTGTTTTTCTCTTATTTATTGCTGCAATAATAGTTTTATTTCTTCTAATTTATCTTGCAAGTTGTTAAGTAATTTTGCAATGTCCTCAGTGAAAACCACCCCATTTATTTCCGAAAAACTCTATAAATTTTTTAAAAAAAATATAATAGGTTATTATATTAGTTAAAAAAAAAAAAAAAAATTGTAAAATAAATTAAAAAAATAATCCAACTACTTTTGAATTTTAGCGCTTGAAAAAGTAACTTGTGCGCATGCGCAATGAAATTTGTCCTCGAAATCTCCAAAAACCGTTTTACCGTACGAAGTCACTACAAAGAGATTCACGACAAAGGAATAACACTGTTCCTCTACAAGTGACCCTCTTTGTAGTGAGCCTCTTTGTAGGTTCTTCGTATGGGGAAAAATTGTTACGAATAATTATTTCGACGCGCACCCGCGCGCAATCCATTACTACAAATCGAACGCGAGACCACAACAATCATATTATTCTTTTTGTTAAAAGTAACGATCAATCATGAATCGCACACTGCGCAAAAGAAAGCAGCCTAATCAGGCGATTTTAAACACGAGATCGTCGGCTGCCGCGGCCGCTTCTGCCGCCGCCACCGCGATCGAATCTCCATCTATCAGCCCAGGTAACTCTTCTCTAATTTTACTTTTTAAAAAATAAACCCCCCATCGATTTACTAATATCGGGTTCAACTTTTTAGTTAGTAAAAGGATAAAGATTGAGAAAGAAGAGGAGCCGTTAGAAACGACTCCAGCCGTGGTGGTAAAGAGTACCGAGGCAGTGGAGAAGAGCGTTAATAATAATTCTTCCCCGGCCGAAGCCAAAGAGCTAACAACTGCGGCGAGTCAAAAAATTAAAACGCCCGAACCGAGTAGCGACGTAAAAACTACTACGAAAGAGGTTCAAGAACCACCTGCTGCAAAACCAACCGAAGCTAAAGCGAAGGAGGTGGAAGTGATCGAAAAGAAACAGTCGCCGCCCGAGAAGAAAGAAGTTATAGAAGTGGAAGAAGAAGAAGAAGTTCCAGCGGTCGATCCTTACGAATCTCTTTCGGAAGCCGATAGAAAACTGTTTTTCACCGACATCGTAGGATTTCTTAAACGATTTACTCCCAAATATCACGTCCCCGTCTACCGAACGTGGTCAATTTCGAAATCGGCCAGCAAATGAAAATCTGGTTCCCCTCCCTCACCCGTTTTCGTTTGTATAAGTTTTTATAATAAATAAAAGATTTTCCTACCTTAGCTTTGACGATAATGTTGTTGAGCATCATTCGCCCCGATGTTAACATTTGCCGCTTTACGTGGTTCAATTCTCCCGAACAATATTCCAGATAAACTATCAAAAATTTACGAGTTATATAAGCACAGGCAAATTAATAAAATGTTTTTAAAAATATTTTACAGTTGGTGAGCTGTTGAGATGTTTGTAAAACTTGTAAACAGCTGGAATTGTCAGCTTCCCATTTCGATTGCACGGCACATCGCTGAGCTTTTTCATAAAATCTTATCACCTAATAAAACAAAATTCGTTACAATTTTTAAAGTTGGGGAATCTTCGCGAAAATAAAAATAAAAAGATTTTACTTTTTCAAAATCGTCCGGACTTTTTTCCGCTTTCAGATTAATTAAATCGCCGTAATGTTTCCAAACTAAACTGTTATTAACGACCTGTATAATAAAAATTTTAATCTCCAATTATTAATATTAATATTTCTTCATTGGGTAATTTTATTTTTTATTTTACTTTCGACGTGAGTCGTCCGAATAGTTGACATAATTTCGTAAAAATACCTTCGTCGAACTCGTCTCTGGTTTTCTCGAATGTTTTGACCAGAACATCTAAAACCTGAAATCAATCGTAATTAATGGTTATATTATATTGAAACATTGTCTACAAGAAGAGATCTTACTTCTGGATCCGCGTATTTATCTTTGCTGTCTAAAATCCGATGATAAGCAGTTATAGCTTCGGAAATTTGTCCAATATCCACGCTAACCAACAGATAATTTTCCCATAGTTTTATTTCTCCAAACTCGCATCTCAAAGCTTCTTGCAACGCCATCCAAGCACGATGTCTACACAAAAACAAAAATAATTATTAATACTCCCACCCTTTTAAAACTTTATTAATTTTTGCTCGGGTCTATTTACTTCTGCTTTTGCTTCAGATAAACGTTGGCTAAATTGTTCCAAGCTTCAAAATTCTATTAGAAAAACGATTTCGATTAGCCAAACTTTAATTACTATGTAATTAATAAAAGGAGAAATGTTTACGTCTGGTTCCAAGTTAACGCAACGGCGGTAAGCTTTAGCCGCAGTTTCCCAATCTTCAATTTCCATAGCTGCGAAGCCCAAACGAAACCACGTATCCAGCTATTTTAAAACAAAAAGTACTGTTATTTGTTTGAAAAGTACACTCTCCCGACGGGTTAAATTATTTTACCTGAATTGCGTTGATTTCGACGGATTTCTTCAAACAATCCACACACTCTTTGTACTAAAAACATCGAATATTAAAACATAGCAAACTGCAACGAATTAGAAAAATTTACAAACCTCTTTCTTCTTAAAATGTAAAATTCCCAAAGACTTTTGAGCTCGTGAACTTCTCTGATTTGAAATATCCCAAGCTCTCAGATAATGTTCGGGATTATCCGTGGCGTCGCCTAAACAACACCACAACGACGGAGTTTCTTTAATAGATAACTGTTCCCGAATCACAGCTTCGGCCTAAACAATATCAATATTATTTTTTACAATCACCAATTTCCTTTAAAAGTTTTGATTTTAAAAAGTTCCTAGACCTTATCTCTCCGTTGAATGGAATGATAGCAGCTTATAACGTCTTCCCACATTTCTAACTTGAGAAAAATGTCCAAGGCCGATGATGTAGATCCCAATTGAATTAACAAGTGAGCCAAAGATTTCTGTAAATAAATTTTTAATACTTTAAAAAATATATATATATATGTTTACTGTAAAAAATTATTATCTTGAGTTATTTACTTCAAATATCCACTTGGGAGGTAATCCGATGCTGAACATCAAATAAATTCGATCTTTCGGCGAAGCTTTGCTTAAACTATACTGATCGACCAGTTCCTAAAACAATAACAACATGTTTTCGACAATAAGTCAACAACAGTAACACGATTTTCAATTATATGATTTTAGAAATATTATTTATTATACCTGCACTTGTCTCATTGATCTCTCAATTGTTCGGCGTTGATCATTTTCACATTTCGATCGCAGGTATAGTGCCATTGTTTGGATACTCCAACATTGCGGATGCGACAAAATTAACTATCAAGTATTGAAAAAGTAACTGAATAATTATCTAATTAATTAAAATTTGCTTATCTTATTAATTAAAATTTGCTAATTTTATTAACACTTACGTTGCAATAAGTCAACAGTTCTTCCGTTACAAGTTTTTCTTTGGCATTAGTTTTTTGAATATGTATGCTAAAAAAATAATTTAGATATAGATATACTGTAGATAATTATCGAGCCAGATAATTAAAACTTACTAAATGCACAAAACAATAATTTGTTCAATCGGAGATAACTTTTGCGTATTCTGCTCATCTTTGAACTGGATTTTCTCCAAACGAACATCATCGTTCAATTTCAAATCCTAAAAACAAAATAATAACAATTACACATTGTAAATAAAAACTAATAAGAGCGTTAATTAATTTTACCGTTGGTAGATAAAGTTGCGCGTTATCAAATTCTAACGACGCATCGCTCGAATTCAACTTCTCCACTTTTAAAGTTAATTGGGCGACATCGCGAGTTTGAAATTGTGTTCGCTTTCCCAGAGCACCTGTCACAATTATTATTATTATAAAAGATTTATTAATTTTATCTCGGACAATGATAATCTCACCCATCAGTTCCACCGATAAATTCAGTTTTTCTTGGGCGGATAGCAAATGCTTTTTAGCTTTTTCATACTCGTAATAATTGAGAAATTTGTTGAACAGTTCCAAATGAAACTGAATTTGCAAATTAGTATTTAAAGTTTGCACGTAATCTGAAACTGTAAATAACTCTTCTGTAGTACGAAGTTACTCTAGTACGTGGTAAATGCTATTTTTACCTTTATTTATTTCCTCGCAAGAATCTTTCAATATTTTTGGACTTCTTTCTTCCAATAAATGCTGATAAATTCGAAAATAACGCAATCGCCACCAGTGAATTGTCTTTAAAAAAAAAAACAAATGTGATTTATCAATACTGTACCCGTATTGATTATTTTCTTGTCCTTCACGTTAACATTACCTTAAAATGTGAAAAATTAATATCATCAATAAATAAAATTAATTTTGCGATCCATAAATATTCTAAGCACGCGGCTTTCGAATATAATTGACAGCTATCTTCTTGAAAGTTATGGTAGCTCCATTGAGACGTCTTTAAAATAAGAATACAATAATTTTATTTCTAATACTTTACCAATAATTTTACTACAATTTTTCTTAAAATAAAGAATTATTTATAACCTGTGATGTCAAGTTAGGAATTAAAAATGGTGGACCTGTCCAATTCACTTGAATAAAAAGATTGAGAAAAACCGAGCCCAGAATTAAAACTTTAAATTGCCTAAAAACATTTAAAAAAAAACGCAAATGTGTGTATGAACAAATCATTAAAATCGATTAGCGAGTCTAAATTTACCTAAGTATTAATATTTGCGAAGACGAAGACGACGAAATGAAATGAATTAAATTCCGCGGAAAACTTTGGTCGAAGGAGTAGCCGGCTTCAACTTCAAACAACGTCTGCATGACGTTTAATTCAAAAAGCAATTCCACATTACCATTTTTAATTATTTCTAGCATCTGACAAAGCTCTTGATATTCTGAAAGACAATAATTATAGTATAATTATAATATTATATTTTTAATAAAAAGTCGATTCGAGTTTCGCTCAGAGCTCGACCTTTCAACCTGTTTCAACAACAACCTACCTGATGTTTCATTTTCGAGAGCTGTCAACTTAACCGCTGGATCTAAAAGTTTACTTTGAACCTCCTTCAACCATATTTCATTAAATATTTCTTCATTTACAGTTTCCATTTTTAAAACTTTGTAAAATAAATCTAATTAAAATAATGTGGCTCGACAAAAAACCGCCAGAAAAAAGCCCACATGTGCGCCAAAATATATAATCGATACTATCGTTTCGGTAGTCGGAAAAGAGGTCACTGACATCACTCAACACCGTAAAAAAACTAAAAATATTTCCAATTAAAATAAAATTTCGCAATACAATAACTTATTAATTTTTTTTTTAAATAACAGGAAATTAATAACATTTTACAATTTGCGCGCATTAACTACTCGAGCACCTCATTCGATAACTCGACATCTCCTTTTAGAGATACTCTATACGCAGATTTGATCGGGCGCACATTTTGAATTTTGCAATTAAATTTTATATTTCTAAAAAATCTTTAATTATCAAAAACCTTTGTAACTTTTACGATAAGGAGCCCGCTACTTGGGGGACCCATGATTCACCACCTTCTCATCAGACAATTTACTTTTCTTATTAATGGAAAACAAAAGTTTAATTTTATAAACATTTATAATTAGAACATTGACTACTGTATATAAAAACACCCTTTCTTTTATCTCCAAAATGAATTTCAATTAATAGCAAATATTAAAAGATACAATAATAATAATAACAATTAACCCAATCACCCTGTTAATTCAAACATAAAGCAAAATAACAATTAAAAAATAGATAAGTTATCTGTACACGTAATTTAAATTACAGTTCCTCGCGTATAATAATTTGTATACTGCTTTCTAGAAGCATTAAAATAAATCTTTTTACGAGAAGAGAAAAACATTTCAATTAATGCTCAACAAAAATTAATAAATGTTTTTCCGCTATTCGTACTTCAATTATATTACAAATAACATTAAAAGTGTAATTAACATGAATAATTAATTAGACTAGTCAATTATGTATAGATCTAATATTAGAAAAAAAAAAAAATACTTAAATCAAAAGATGGTGATAAAACAAACTCCTTTGAAAAAACATAAATATTATCTCTGTAATTACATTTTTAAAAGTTATTCAAAACCAGCTCCGTCTCGGATAGGAAACATTAAAACCCGAGCCTGCATGAAAGAGAGATCTTGCAGAGAAGTTAGAATTTTTTTGGCCTCTTTTGAAATGTTCTGTTTGTATTTTCCTCCGCTACCGCTTTTTATAGTGGCTTCGGACAAGATTTTATCCACCAAAGGAGATACAGCGGGTTTCCTCTCGGAATAAAACGTTTTTGTTGCACAGCCTTCGTTTCCCAAAAACTCGGTCTCTAGACCTAAATCAAATATAAATTAAAACAATAATTATTCTTATGAACTCTTAAAAATACAATAATCGTATGAGCTCAAATAAGAAAAAGAAGAACAGCCGCTCAACTTACTGTTAATCGTTTTAGTAGTGGAAGATTTAGAAATGACATAATCGTTAGTTATGAAGAAATCAAGATCGAGCAGAGCAGATGAAGAGTCTGTGAAGTTGCAGAACGCAATAATATGAACTAACTCATTTTAAATTTAAGATATATGTATATGTAAAGAAATGATAAGTGTGACTAAAATTACAGTTCTTAACTTTTATTATTAAAAAATGAGAGACAAGAAGTAAATATCTTAGCAATATTAATTAAATCTTACCATCCAAAGGATTTATCAAACCACTGCTACCCCAATCAAATTGCACTGGAGGAACCACCGTATCCTAAAACAATAAATTTTGGTTATTTCTGCGATAATAAAAGCCGCTTTTTTTTTTTTATACCAAGGTAGTAGTTGTTTGGTGAGAAATTTCAGAGAAACTTATATTATCCTCAGTAATTTTCATAGGAGCTTTCGTTGGTTCTAAAGGATCCGATCCTAAATTAGCGGCAAACAGTGGAATTGAACTCGCCCACTTCGCCCCTGGTAACTGTCAATTACACAAACGATTACTACATTACATTATTGTTATTGAATAATAAGCAAACATTTACAAAATTCTGCGAGTTTAAATGTAAGGAATGTAACAAGCGTTTGTTGCTCTGAGAATTACTCCAATGATATGTAAGTGCCTGAGTATTGTCGATGTCTTTTACTTTCTCCCAAACACAATCACAGCTATTATAAAAAAATTCAAAATATGTATAAAAATTATTGGTTATTATTGTTAACGCAAATTACTGTACCTTGCTTTAGAACATTTCTGTTTTAATGCATTCTCTAATTGAATTATCTGGGAAGGCGATGTTTCATTATCATCGGAGTTTACTTCGCATTTTACAAAGACAGCGCACAAAGTTGTAAATATAAGTTGCTCAAAGCTCGGAATCTTGATTCAAAAAAAAAATTAATTATTAGTTGAATCGTACTTTTACTTGTAATTGTAATTTTACTTGAACGGGTGTTGTAAATTCAAAATGTCCAAATTCGTCATCGCTTTCATTAACAGCGGCGTCTAAATTGTTGGGGAATGACTGCAATTGAGTGAAATTAACATCTTCGAAAGCCGCAAAATTAGCTTCAAATTTGTCGTTTTCCTTCTCTTCGCTTAAATTGCCAGCAGATTCAAAATCTTTAAAATCATCGAAATCGCTTTTAAAGTCAGCAAAGTCATCATCATCATCATCACCATCTTCGATTTCGAAAATGCCATTAACTTCAGAACACTCATTAAGATTGTCTACTACACTTTCACCATTAAGAAAATTGTTATCGTCTATACCGTTTTCAACTTGACCTATTTCAAAACTTGACTCTTCAATTTCGCTACAAGGAACAATTTCCTCAACATTGTTTGAGAAAACAACTTCGTTTTCCTCCTCATCCAATTGAAAGTCATCTTTTACACCCGATGTCTCCGTAACATCGGTATTATATTCTGGACAACCTCGTTCGTCACTTGAATCCAAAGAATCCTCAATAACATTTTCTTTAACTAGTTTTAAGGTTGGTTCTTCTCCAACTGTGCCTTCTACCTGTAACACTTCGGGAGAAATAAAATTCTCTATAGAATTTTCAATAACATTTACGGTTGATTCTTCTTCTACTGCATCTTCTACTTTTAATACTTCGGGAGAAATAAAACTCTCTTCTGAGCGCACAAACTCATCAGGAAATTCATCTTCACCATTCGAAACTAAATTAGCGTCGTCTTCTTTTAGCTTTTGAGGTATCTCATTTTCTATTATGCTTTCGTCGATTTTTACAACACCCGCATCTTTGAGCGGCAATTGCTGGGGAAAATCGAAATTATTATTATAATTAATGTCAGAATGGCAAATTGGTGCTGGCTCGTGGAAAATGTTAATCCCAGCCGATGAAAAATCGCCGAAATCGTCTGTTTCTTCGTTGTCGTCTTCGAACGAATGATTGCTGTCATCGAACGGAGGAGGACTCGAAGATACCATCGGAAAGTAATGACTCATTTTTTCCTTTAGTCCTTTTTCAGCTTCACCACAAAATGAAATAACCACTTTGAATTTTTCCTGCAACAACTAAAAACAAAAAAGAATCGCAGTAAGAATCTGCAGGTAGGAAAGCTGCAAACTTAAAACATTTTGGGAGTCGTTTTGCACGCGTTGGTATTATGTTTTAGAACGATTTAAGTATAATTACCTCCTAATCTTCATCTTAATTAGTTATTTAGCGACCAATTTCATTTTGAAAAATTATTTTAAAATAATAAAACATGAATGTTGAATACTTTTACAAAAATAACGTAGCACCTGTAAATTATGTAATGATGCGCCCCTGTAATTGCCAATGCTGCCAAATAATAATTGTGTTTTATTTAAAATATATTTATATAAATATATTATAATAGCGTTTTAAAACATTTTTTAAAAAATAAAATTAGAAATTAATAGGCCTATTTATAGTTAAAAAAAATATTATAATACAGTATTAATTAACTGTAGTGAGAAAATTTACCAGTTTTTAAAATCCTGGTACCATTGTAAGCTGTGACTACACGAATTAACTCGAATCAAAATTAATTTTAAATTTATAAACAAAATTACGTTTGTTTTGCACATTTTAATATAAATACTACGCAACTGAGCAATTAATTAGAGCACATTTTTAAAATCAAAAAATATAGTTTTTATGAAGTCTTGTTTACGTTATTGGAAGTTGTTCAGTGTGATACCTCCTTATGATAGTGGTATTTCTTTCAAATTGTGCTGACAAGTTGTACGGTAGCTACAAAGAAAAATTAAATTAAACTTTTATAATAGTAATTAAAACATTTTCTGTGTAATAAAAGTGGAAAAATGAGTTCGATCGGGACAGGCGTAAGTGAAAATTATAATATCTAACTATAACAAGTTCGATCATAAATTCATAATATTTTTCAGTACGATTTATCGGCATCTCAGTTTTCTCCGGACGGTCGAGTCTTTCAAGTAGAATATGCACAAAAAGCTGTTGAAAACAGCGGGTAAAAATTTATAATACATGTGAATTGTACTCGAGATTTATTTATTAATTTGTTTTACATTTTCAATAGTACCGTGATCGGTTTGCGAGGAACCGACGGAGTGGTATTCGCGGTGGAAAAATTGGTCGTATCAAAACTTTACGAGCAATCGGCAAATCGAAGGATATTTAAAATAGATCGCCATATTGGAATGGTTAATAATTTAATACTTATTATCAAATAATGTTAAAAAGTAATACGTAATAGTAATAATTACCATCTTCAAATAGGCCGTAGCGGGTTTATTAGCTGACGCTCGCCAGATCGTGGAAACAGCACGCACCGAGGCTTCGAACTATAGATCCGAATATGGAACTCCCATTCCAGCCAAATATTTAACCGAACGATTAGCTATGTATATGCACGCGTATACCTTGTACAGTGCTTTGAGACCATTCGGATGCAGCGTTTTGGTCTCTGCTTACGAGGCAGACGGACCGCAACTTTACACCATTGATCCATCTGGAGTCTATTGGGTAAAAATTCATCGAATTTTATAAGATTGATTTTCTTCCTCACCTTTATTAATTTATAACTGTTATATCTTTTAACCTTAAAAGGGATATTATGGATGCGCGATTGGAAAGGCCAAACAAGCAGCACAAACTGAAATCGAAAAGCTCAAAGTAATAGTTATTATTGCACTCGTTATTTGTCATTTGAATTAATAACATTTTTTTTTATGTTAGTTAAAAGAATTAACCTGCAGAGAACTTATAAAAGAAGCAGCCAAAATGTAATATGATTTGATAATTTTTTTTAAAAAAATTTGACATTTTTCATTAATACCTGTTTATGAATAGAATTTACGTTGTCCACGATGAAGTTAAAGATAAACAATTCGAACTTCAATTAAGTTGGGTTTGCAAAGGCAAGTATTAATAATACATGTAGTTATAAAAACTTCTGGTTTTAAAAAAGATCTTAAATTAAAAAAAGAATGGTTTTGTTTTGATTACAGAAAGCAACGGAATACACGATTACGTACCAGCCGCTGTTCACTCCGAAGCTGAATTAAGCGCAAAGGTCATTACAATAATTATTATATTTTGCCTATAGATTTTTTTTTTTTTAAACATTCAAATATTAATTTTTTTTAGGACGCCTTGGCCGAAGAATCCGAAGATGAAGATTTGTAGAACAACAACGAGAAGAAAAAAAAACTCGATTTAAATTTTTTTGCTTAAATTTATCGAATAAATTAAATACATTGTAAACCGTTTGTTTATCTTCACAATCAGTCGGTTTTAATAAATACGGATTTCCATTTATTAATTAATTATCACGGCGAATGTAAAATACGCTCTTTTTTTTTTTTGGTTATTAGAAAGTAAGAAAAAGTAGATAATTATTATGGGCCCCAATAATAATAATATTAAATGTTTTTGAGTTTCATCTGGAATGATGCTTGAGGTTATCCTTCCCAGTAGCCAAAATATCGCATGACGCTTTTCGTATAACGTGGTAAGAAAATGTAGGTAGTATACGTGGACATTCCGATGAAGGCCAACAATATTGTTACTATAATTAATACATTGTTAAGGAGTAATAATAAATTGTTATGGTGTAGGCTATTATATTCCTGGACGTCATGGGACGTTTATTCATAAAAGGGGATGGGCGAGTGCGGCCCCATTTATTCTTACATTATTAATATCATAATTATAATTTATCATTATCAAAAACAATAAAGGATACCAAATAACTTCTTCTCCCAAGGCTCCAACATGTATATTGCAGTCAAAAGCTCAAATCTGAGCCACCAATAACTAATTATATTTTTGAAATAACTCAGAGCCATTTTTGTTGGGTCTTCTCTCCACGGCGTTTTCTACAAAAATCCACACAAGGGTGATCTGAGCATGCGCCAAATAAATAACAAAATAATTAAATAAATTGAAATGTAACATACGTAATATTAAAAATTAACTAGTAACAAAATAAAATGTTAATAATTTTATTCTTACCGAATTAATAATTACTTTGAATAGAAAA
This sequence comes from Polydesmus complanatus, assembly GCA_034692225.1. Classification (NCBI taxonomy): domain Eukaryota; kingdom Metazoa; phylum Arthropoda; class Diplopoda; order Polydesmida; family Polydesmidae; genus Polydesmus; species Polydesmus complanatus. The sequence goes on from JAQGAZ010001471.1 coordinate 16,818, forward strand.
AGGAAATATTTTTAAAACAGCTGTTACCATAGAGATGAGATGGAACGAGCAGACGACTTCCAAACGCGTGTTCGGTCTCTCGGTGCTTCCAAAACGTAAATAAATGAAAATATAATACTGTACCGGTAATAAAATAATTACGTGTTATTAGGATTAAAAATGGCAATGACTAGTTTGAGATCCGGCAATTATTGCGCGTTGTATAGGGAAAAAAATTTAATTCGAAATTGCAAAACTTTGGTAAGTTTTTATCAACATTCTATACTGTATTTTGAAATTTGTTCTATTACATGGCTTATTTTCTAAACGAGCTATTTTAATTTGACAGATCAATAGATGGATGTCAACTTTAGGTGGAGATCTACCTCGAGCCCGAGTTAAAATAGACGAACGGGTTGAAGAAGAATTAATGAGCAAAGAGACGATTCGAATTCATCCTGGAATAGCAAAAATGACAAAATCGATCGCCGTACCAACCCATTGGATAGAAATTGCTAAAACATTATTTCCAGGTATTAACACGATTATACTGTAATTATTGTGTTGTAATTCATGTATTCACGCATATTTTGCAAAAAAAAAGAAAATGATCCTAGATCGAGTGGTGATTTGGGCCAACAATTGTACGATTATTTAGCGAAACGACAACTTCCAGTTGATGAAGAATATTTAAAAGAAAAAGCCCGACAGTTAGAAATCGAATGTCTGGAAAAAAGTATATTAACGTTTTTAGGATTACTGTAGTATTGGATTTCCATTTAATAATAATACAGTAATTATACGTTTGCTTTAAGAACGAATAACAAAGAAAGAACATCAAAGCGTTGAAGATGTAGAAAATGCTGTTAAAGATTGGGTTAAAAACAAATTAACCAATACAACGTATAACTGGAGCTCTGTCAAGTATTATAATAGAATTATATTCTTAAAAACAACTAATAATAAATCAATTTGTAGTTATACTGATGTTAGAAGCCTAGCATATTTATGGGGTCGTTCATCAGCTGATTACGCTTCTATCTTGAAAATATTTAACGAAGTAAAATAAAATTTGTACGTTAAATTATTTTATTGTATTATTTTAATTCCCCGATCGTTTCAATAATTAGATTCAAACACGACTGCCAGAATATCAACCAAATTCTATTTTGGATTTTGGTTCTGGCACTGGAACAGTACTATGGTAATGCCTTATTTTTTATTTTGTACTACATGTACTATGCATTTAAAATTTAAATTCGAGATTCTGTAATAATTTCAGGGCAGCTCATGATTTATGGAAAAAAGACTTCCGTGAATATTACGCTGTAGATATATCTAGTCATATGAATAATTTGTCTCAAACTATCGCCAACCACAAGAGTTCTAACAAAAAACCCATCGTAAAGTCCACTACTTATCGACAATTTTTACCAGCTACGAATGAAGTAAAAATATTTCAGACTTAATATATTGAATCGTTTTTATAATATGTTTCCGTAGCGGCTGTTCGATATAGTTGTTTCTGCATTTACCCTATTTGAATTGCCCAACATGAAAAGCCGGTTACAAACAATTGAAAATCTATGGGCAAAAACAAAAGACTTTCTAGTTTGTATAATTTCTATTTTTGTTATATTAGTTATTAAAATTAATTGATTTTTACAGATAATTGTTGAAACAGGAACGTATTGTGGTTACCAGTTAATTGCGGAAGCTAGGGATTTCATTTTAAAGGTAGAAATCAAACTTTTTTTTAAAAAAAAAAAAAAAAAAAGTGTTAACGTAATAACGTATTCTGTACTTACAGACGTCTGAAGTTGATGCTCACGCGTTTGCACCGGTAAGATTCTTCACAATAATTATGACAACTTTAAAACTAATTCTCGTCTTTAGTGTCCTCACAATCTGACCTGTCCTCGTTTAGTAGATACAACTCCTTGCAACTTCGAAGTGAAATACGTACCAATGTTTCAAATAAAAGTAAATCATTCTCTATTAATCGCGTATTACGTCGTAATACGCGATTAATAGTTTTTTTTACTTTTTTTAAACCTTAGGATATGACAGCAACACTTGAAAGGTATTCCTACGTGGTTCTTCAGAAAGGCCAAAGGTATGAAAATAGTTGGCCTCGAATTGTACGGCCTGTACTTCGACGAGGCGGACACACCGTCTGTCGTTTATGCACTGAATATGGAGAGCTAAAAGAAGTTGTGGTCACTGCTTCTAAGCACGGAAAGTACGTAAAATATCTTTTTAAAAACTCATAAATTAACGAAAATTTGTATAGAATGCTTCATAAATGTGCCAAAATCAGCGAGTGGGGTGACCGCCTTCCCGCTATAGAAGACCTAACACCCGATGATACTCCTAAGCAACCAAGAAAGAAAAAAAATAAATCCCCGAAGCCAAATGACGACATCTGACCTTGTTGAAAATATTAGCATTTTTTTAAATAAAAAAAATTTTTTTTTTACTTCTATAAAAAAGTTTTTATTGATAGCAATCAATATCTTCAAGAACATTGCACTTTTAAATTTCGATATAAAAAATTAAATTATCTCAAGTACGGGCATAACTTTTGAGGCATAAATTATCGCTGAAATGGTTCAAGTCCAAAAATCATAATATATTTCCGAGAAAACGTCGAGTTTCAAAGTTCCATTGAACAACATTGATTACTCTGCAATTTTGGTTTTAAAAAAAAAGATCTTAACCGGTTTCAGCAATAAACGCTTCAATTATTGTTTTTGTACCGTACAATATTGCATATTAAAAAGAAAGGAATGATATTAATTTAAAAACCTGATATAATAATTATTATAAAAATAATTTTCTTTTTAAAAGTATCTTTTTGTATCGATCCAAAATAATGAATCAATAGTAAAAATTCGTACTTAAAACGATGGAATTGGGTGCTATAGGCGTAACTCGATATACAGAATACTAATGCCATGCACAAGTTGGTTTAACATAGGAAAAAAAAAAATTATTTTAAAATTCCTACGCTGTAATTCAGACTACGCGAAGCGCTCGTACAATAGAAAATGATATCTTCAGTTCAAAATAGATAATTATATCTTCAGATCAAAATCGTCGAAATATCAAAATATAAAATTGATCGCAAAAAGAGCTTCAAAAACCCAAACGCAGCTGAGATCGTCTCAATAATTTGCTTAAAGCGTCAAACAATTTTATATCTCAGCGTCAAAATTATTGTAATACAGTACTATAATAAAATCCTAACCTTGATTTGATTTCGCGCATCTGACGGTTTTGCCGTGCAAAAGAAAAAAAAAATCGCCTATCTTCATTGTTTGATAACCTGAACCTGAATAATTCTAATTGAAATGATCTTCACGCCAATAAATACTTATTCTTCAAATGCAGGTTAATACGATCATATGTATTTCATTGATCATTATAGGCACGTACCGGATAATACAAGGGTGGAACCATAGCCTACTACGGGCTACGGTGGGACGAAAGAGCACAAACCTAAATCTGATTAAGTGTCCGAGACATTAAAAAAAAAAAAAAGTCTCAATTTGCACTTAACTTTCATCTTCATAACTCTGCACATTCGCACACACACACATAAAACCTAGTTGTCGGGTCGACACCGGTTTAAATCAGCTGTGAATTCCTTCTAAATTGAAGAAAGCCTACTCCGTAATCACACGGGAGGGGGCCCATCCAGATATCGAAGTTGAGGCGCCAGCGACAAGTTGAAATTATTGAGCGTGTCGCAACAATGGGGCTCAAACAGACAGGCGAAACAGAAAAGAATGACCACACACAATTGAAAAGGCAACGAAGCTCGTAAAACCCTCCAAATTAAAGATTCCTTCTTAGGCTTAACATACTTTTTCAAAGGCACGTTTTCGGCGGATAAATTATCTCCTTTGCTTGAGCTCGCTTTTTGAGGAACAACTTTCTCTTTTCTAAGCCAAATAATAATTATAATAAGCATTACAATAGTCAGCGCATCATAATAATTTTAAACAACTCACTTGTTTAAGTTCAGCTGCGCAAAAACATCCTGCTCCTCCAACAATGTTGTCAATTGATTCAACATCAGTTTACACTCTTGTTCTTGAGCTTCGATTTCAGTAGAGGCCTCTTTTAACTCTTCCGATACTTTTATACCAATCTCGCTTTTGACGTCGTTCAAAATTTCCTTCAATCGAGCCCCAGCCTCATTCATGGCAGTTAGAGTAGATCGCGAATTGGAAGATGAAGTTGAAGATTTCAACAGCTTTTCTTTTAAAGATGCTATTTGATTCATATTGCTCATCTATTTAAAAAAAAAAAAAACTCGTGTTAACGAGAATAAAAATAACCAGAATAAAGTAAAAAAGAAACTTACAAATGTTTTGGATGAGCGAGCTACATGTACTAGGTCTGGTGAACATCTTATGGTCTGAGCTAATTGACTAAGAACACTTCGATCTTCGTTTAAAATAGTCTGCATACAATTCCGTTCTATTTTGTAATCATTCCAAGCAATTCCAAACGCTTCCAGCCAATTTAATTTCTTTTCAATGCTATAATAAACATAAAACATATAAGTATTTCACACAAAAGGAAAATTAACGAAACATTAACGCATTAAACGTCAAAGCAATAAAATAGAAAAAATAACAAATAACTCCTTGAATTTTATTAAAATGTAAACTAACGTTTTTAATATTATACCACGCCCTCAAATAAATTTAAAAAAAATTATTTCCTAATGACACAACTGTCATTGAGCATTATTATTATTAAACACTCAAACTACAAGGTTAAAAAAAATATATACAATAGAGTAGTAAAAATTTCATAATTATTAAATTAAAAAAAATAAAATACAAACTACAGAACGGTACAACTTACTTTTCTTTCACTTTATCCCAAGATCTATATAAGGTGTGAACTTGGTTTTTCAACACGACAATATCCAACTGCCATCGAGTAACGTAAGCATGAATTTCGAAATTGAGCTTAATGAGCGTGGGATTAAGTTGTTCTAACAAAATGAATTGTTTCTAAAAAAAAATGTAAAAAAAAAATTATTTTCAAAACATCTCCAACGACTATCTCTGCGCACTTGAAATAAAATTAAATATAATCTTTTTAAAAACTTACTTGAATTTCGCTTTTCGCCTCTTCGACAACATCCTCTTCGCGCAACACCTTATTTGACCATAATTCTACTTCTCCTACCGTCGCTTCGATTCGCCGCTCCAACTCCGTAGCCTCGTTTTGTAGTTGACCTAATTGGGCCAACCTTTCTTCCTGCTCCGTCGCTTGCATTACCAGTTTCTCCCACTCCACTCTCAAGCGTTCTGTTACCGGTAATAAAATTAATGATTAAATAAAAGTTCGTCGAAAATTGATAACGCGCGCGCGACGGCGGACTCTTGCCTCTGTTTTCGTGGCCTGGGCCATTTAAATGCGGGGGTATAAGTAGTTGTTCCCACACCTCTTTCAAGCATTTGATATGAATTTGAACAGATGCCAAAACTTCCTTCTATGAATTATCAAACAAACACTTGAATAAATACTCCCGACAACAACAAAAGAAAAATTGTACATCAAACGCACACACACACAAAAAAATAGTTTAGATAACTTTTTGTGCGCGCGACTTACCAGGTGAACTTTGGGGCACTCCCCTAAAACCATCTTTTGCAGCTGTAATTTCGTAGCGCTTAACATCTTTGTGTGTTGGTCCAAAAGGTCTTTCATGTCTTCCATATCGGACTCGGAATCGAAACCGCAATTGTTCGGCTAATCGAATTCATAAGAGAGCGAGAGTTTAGAATTGAATAAGAGAATAATAAAAGAGGAGAGAAAAAAAAAACTTTCTCTCCCAACGACAACAAAAAAGAAAAAAATCAACAGGACAAACCGGTCTTTTGACACTAGTGTGATATAAACTAGGAGTCGAAGCCCCGTCGGACGAATTTGGGCCAATAAAATCTTGATAATCGTCACCGAATTCCATCAGTTTCTTCACCGCCTCGTCGTCAACTCCCGATTCCGAATAAGCTTCGCTTAAATACGGCGCTTCCTAAAAATAATAATTGAAAGCGAAACGACAGGTATTAATTAATATTGGCGAATTAATAATAATAAAAAAATTAATTTTAGCCAATCGGAAAAGGAGAAAAAAATATATATAGACACGAACAGGTTTCTACAATATCTGAACTTGAAAAGCAACTTCGTAAACATACTTTTGTCTGTAATATCACTTGTTATCGCTTTCCTCGAATATTATAAAACGATAAATTTTGACATAAAAATAATAATTGCAAATAATTATAATACACGCAACCACAAATATTTTCTCCTTATTATTATTACTTTTTTTTTTATCATCAAAATATAACTTAATAAAATGCGCATAAAAAAATAAAAACCTTTGTTCAAAGTTTGTTCTTTGCAATATTATAGTACAATAAATTGTTATTATTATTGAAGATAAATACGAAATATAATATTTACGTGTCAATCGTCAACAATAATGTTATGTAATAAAACTTTTTTATTTTACCTGATAATCATCCCAGGCTTGCTCCATGTCCGACGTCAAGTGTTCGGGACTCTGCACCAGCGTCAGATCCGAATCCACAGCCCCCGCACGAACGGTACTCATCTCGTCGTGAGAATCCGAATGACTCGAACCGTCGTCGCTGCTGAAACTTTCTCTTCTACCACCACCATTCTCACTCACGATATTTTCTTTCTCCTCGCCGCTTAATTTTTGAAATATTAGCGAAGATTCGTTCGATTTCCATCGTCCATTATCCGAACTACTAGAGTGTCGTAAACTTCCCAAAGAACGGCATTTTCCTTCCGCGTCCAAACTGCTTTTCCTCGACGAATTTCTTCGCGGACTTCTTTTCGGTCTACACTCGCCTCCGTCCACGAAATGATTACCCAGCGCCATTCCACAACCTTTCATAATTCTCCCAGAATTCAACCGATTCAGAGCTGATTCCGAAGTGAAAAACGAAGCGTGTTGTAAATTGAAATTACTTTGCGACGATTCGACCACGCTGGAAGGACGTTCGCCGTTCCTTCTTTTCTTCGATCTCATTTTCACCAACGTCTGCTGTTTCGTCGACGAGTCGGATTTAAACGAAGCTAGGCTGCCGTTAGCGCTTAATTGCTGCTGCTGCTGGTGATCTTTCAGATGAATGACGCTACCGATCATATCGCTGGTGGATTCCGAATCTGATTCGTTGCTGCTGTTATTGCTACTGCTACTAGTGGTGTATTCGCCGCTGGCATCGCACGAGCTGTCCACCGCCGCGGCCAAACGCTCGCGAGAAGCTTTCGAAATTTTAACCAACTCTTCAGCCCCCGTTACTAATTTATAAATCCCATCGGACCATTGTCCATTTTCTTCTTCTTCTTCTCCCGCTTTTTCATCTTCCTCCATCTCCCCGAACGACAAATCGTCCTCTTCTTCTTCCTCCTCCTCGTAATCGTCTTCCCCGTCTCCACCCGATCGGTTGGAACCAGATCCGAAATTCAGTCTTTTTCTTCCCGCCGAAACTCCACGCTGTCGATTTTCCATATCCGAATCTTCGTGACAAAAATAATACGTAGCGCAATTCGACCCAGCTTGCATTACCGTAGACATTTCTACGTTATTTTCTTCTTCTCCTCCTCCTCCGCCGCGTTCCGACATCTTTTGCGGAGTTACGTCTCTGGGCGGAGTTTTTCTCGGTCTATGATCCCCATCCATCACCACTTCCAGTACTCTGGGCGACTTAGCCTCCGCCGACGTATACGTGTAAACCCTCAACTCCCCGGCGCCTTCCTCGTTCGAAAGATGAGCCGAACTTTCGCTGGAATAACCCACGTCGTGATGATCGATGGGTCGATTGGGTCCCGCCATTCCTACCATCTCCGCACCGTTTTCGGGTGGACTATCACCGGTCTGCGCTACACCGACCAAGCACCTGCGTCGATTCCCGGCTTTACTTCCTTCGAACACTCCGCTTAGACGAGGAATTTTACGGTTTGGTTCATCACCGCTGCTGCTGCTACTACTCGAATCTTCTCGCAATGAACCCTATATTAATTAAAAACAAAAACGGTAAATAAAACAAAAGTTTATTGCTTAAAGGTCAAAATAAAGTTTTTTAAAACCCGCCTTTTTCTCCTCCTGCGAGATAGAAAACGTCAAAAGTTTATTATTATTCTTTTTTTTTTTAATTAATAGTTAACAAAGATTGAGAGAGACTCGTTAAAAGTAAAGCAAAAGCGCGTATACACCTCTCGCAAATAAATCAATGTTGGAGAAGAAGAACCGTTTGACCTGTGATTAAATATCGAGTGCAAGTCGAACAGGTGAAAGGATCAATCGAGCATCAACCACACATAATGTAGGCTCTCCCTCCCGCTGCTCTGCGAGTTCCAAATTAATTCAATAAGCAAATAAACTCCCTTCGTGTTTTATCTACAACTTATCTTTCAACCACCTTTTAAAAGAGTAACGCGGACACACACACAAAAAAAATAATTAAAAGCTTATGCCGCTAAATAAAAAAAAATAAAAATTTAACATGCTCTCAATTAAATAAACGATGACGTAAAAGCTGTTTATTAAAGACATTGTGCCGACGACGACGCTGTGTTTAAACTAGTTTCTTCTCCGAAGTAATAACAACTTATATAAAAAAAAATAATAATAATAATAATAATAAAGAATAACATTCTATTATCTAAACAATTGTTAAAATTCATTTTTCAACTACTTACTAATTTAAAACCTTTTTTTTTTTTTATTATTATTATTTATTTTAATGATAATAATAATAATAATGTGTGTGCCCATTAAAAACAAAAAGATAAAAAGCTTTTTTCAGCGCTGTAATTAAAATTAATTGATTGATAAATTTGGAAAAAAAAAAAATAATAATATTTAAACTCTTAAGTTACAAGTTCATTTAAATAATTGAAGAGATATTTGGGAAAACGATGGGAGTGAATTAGCAAAACTTATCTATCTTCGCATTCAATTAGTTTCGGTATATCGTGAAATGTCATTGTTTTTTTTTTTTATTATTATTATTCGATCGATGCCTTTAAAAGCTGATATATTTTTCGCACAAACTGTTTTGACAACACGACTGTGAAAAACTATAATAATAATATCGGAAAATGGTAGTAATGTACATGTATGTGAATGAGGTTGTGGGTAAAATCTCCCGCTACGGCGCCTTACAAAACCAACTTCCTGTGTAGCACACAACAACAACAACGACGGCAGTGTGTCAAAAGTCTCAACAAAAGCCGAGCGAGAGAGAGGCAACTGAACTTCATTTAAAAAAAAAAATGTTTCTCTCAAACAATAGCCCCAAAAACAAAAACCACAGCTAACAGAGAAGTTTACCACACAAACTTAATTATTTCAACTAAATATAATTTTTAAAAAAATCTTGTTTTTGTCAATAATAATTTTTCGGTTCATCCTTTTAAAATTTGTATCTCTTAAAATCAACGAAAATATAGCGATACCGGAAATTCTAATTAATTTCTAAGCATATAAACGCCTATTAAAAAAAAAAATTTAGGTTATTTTTATACCTAAAAAAAAAAAAGTTGGTACCGTAAGGTGGAAAAATATGAAACTTTTAAAATGTGAAACGGTTATTACAACTTCTACCTCTTAAAACCCAATTCTATATATATTTTTAAAATCTATTTAAAACCAAAAAAAAAAAAAAATAATAATAATAATAATTTTAGTTGTAATAAAACGGGCAATATGAACTTTACAAAGTCAAAAAAAAAAAAACTAAACGGTCGATATTATATTTCAAATTTAGTTCTGCCAAATTAACTTTTTTAAAATTGTTCTCCAAAAAAGCTTTAAAAAAAAAAAAAAAAAAAAAAGAATTTTAAGAATAGCGAAAACTATTTTTTTTTCTTTCCTTATACATTTTCTCAGTATGTGGCTTTTTACACGTAATGTAAACAAGACCAACACAAAGCTATCTAGACAATATTATACTAACATCATCACCACCTACAACACACACGAAAAGTTTTATCATTTTAAAAATACCCCACGCTATATAAACAAAAAAAAAAAAAATGAAGGTTAACGGTCTCTCTCTCGCTCTCTGTTTTTAAAATAATGCATCTACAATAAAAAGTCTTAAAAGCATAATATAATTAATTAATAAAGTAATGAAACGTTACCCAGCATTGAGGATCCGAAACGAGGAGTCCTTCCAACCAGTACTGCCACTCCAACGAATGCAACCAGAGAGCGTGAAAACGTTTTTGCAAATGATCGAAGTCTCTTTTAATCCAATTACCGTCTCGGTTACTGCTATTACTATTACTCGACCCGGCACTACTATCCTTTCGGTCGCCGCTACTACTCTGTCTCGAACCACCACCGGTACTGATCTCGGCTTCCTTAAGGTCCTCGAAACGTTGACACAGCTTCAGCACTCCTGCCACGTTCTTTTCACGGCTCTCAATCTCCTTTTGCACCACCTGAAAGGCCAACAAAAAAAAAAAAAATAAACTAAACGTCAAATAAACCACGTAAAATAAAAATAAGAACACGAAAAAGAAAAGGGGGGGAAAGAAAAAAAAAAGCTATGAATTAAAGCAGACGCATGTACACAAACACACTCGGCCTCCTCCTCCTTTCTTCCTTCGCTCGTTCTAAGACCCAAAAAGTGAGAGGATCGTTTGGATCCACCCACACACGTCGCGAGGCGTTAAATCAACAATAAAAATAATAATAATAATAAATGCGAGGTTTCACTCCTGGTTAGCCAAGTAAAAGTTCATCGTCGGGGTCATATTTATGACTCAGTAGGAGTAGAAGGAATCGGGTGAATGAGTATAAATTCTGTGTGCGGAATATCTCTCTACTACGTAAATTTACATTTTGGCTCTCGTGTCATTTTGGAAGCGAGTAGACGCCCTAGGTACGTTCTTGGACGCGGCATGAAGAAGGGAGCACGATATCACTCGAGATTAATTTCATTTTTTTTATTTTCTTTTCCTATAATACTCAGCAAGAAAATTGTTAATAAATAGGCGTTTACGCGGACGTACAAGAAAATATTTTTTTTTGTTGAATGAAAAGGAGGTTAAATAGAGGGTTTTGTAATCATTTTCGTGAATTAAGTTACGTAATGGACAATTCGTATAATTCCAACTTTTTACGCCGCATTGTCCGTCGCTCGAATTTACATTTCAAAGACGAAAAAAAAAAATAAATATATTTTTTTCTTATTTAAAAAAATATAAAATTCGTATTTTTATTCTCTCTCAACGTCTCACGTTTAAAATTTGTGGGTTATTATTATGATTTTTTTTTCTTTCTTTTTTAAGATTATATTTTATTTCGCCCAAAAAAAGTAAATTGAATTTAATAATAATTATGTCAGTTTCTGCTCGCGTAGTCATATGTCGATACAACGAAAATTCAGTACTATATTATAATTATTGAACGTTGTATCGAAAACATACAACCATTGAGCTTCTTTAATTATTGCAATTGATATTTTAACCGATATTAATTTTATTAATTGGATAACAATAATTATTATGTTTTTTTTTTTTTTTAAAAAAAGGCGTTTATAAATGGGACACAAAACTATGTAATGTACTTGAGAGGGACTGGGTTTAATAAAAGATTTAATGGGATACCTATATATTTGGGAAATCCGGAGTGGCCAAGAGAATCCCACTTATCCAGATTTCATAATAATTGTACATTAATTATTCTAATTTCAATTTTTTTTCAAAGCTAATTTCGATTTTTTTTTAAACTAGGTTTGGTCTTTTTAAAGCTAGTTTCAATCTTTTTAAAGCTAGTTTCGATTTTTATAAAAGTTAGTTTCGTTATTTTTAAAGCCAGTTTTAATCATTTTTAAGCTAGTTTCAATCTTTTTAAACCTAGTTTCAATCTTTGTAAAGCTAGTTTCAATCTTTTTAAAGTCAGTTTCAATCGTTTTAAAGCTGGTTTTTAACCTTTTAAAACTAGTTTCAATCTTTTTAAACCTAGTTTCAATCTTTGTAAAGCTATTTTCAATCTTTTTAAAACTATTTTCAATCTTTTTCAATCTTTTTCAATCTATTTTCAATCTTTTTAAAGCTAGTTTCAATCTTTGTAAAGCAAATTTCAATCTCTGTAAAGCTAGTTTCAATCTTTTTAAATCTATTTTCAATCTTTTTCAATCAATTTTCAATCTTTTTAAAGCTAGTTTCAATCTTTTTAAACCTAGTTTCAATCTTTGTAAAGCTAGTTTCAATCTTTTTAAAGTCAGTTTCAATCTT
>JAQGAZ010001472.1:0-29105 GCA_034692225.1 Polydesmus complanatus
AGGGACCAGGCAAAAATCGCACTACAGGCGGTTTCGCACTTTAAGCGGTCGCACTATAAACGGTTTTTACTGTAATATATTGCCTAGCACCACCTTATTATGGGATAGATAGACCTAAATTGGAATATGAATTGCCACCTCTGGAATTTGGTTTCAGTGAACTAGAGCCGTACATGGATGAGGATACAGTCAGGGTTCACTACTTGGGACATCATTCTAAATATACTGAAAAAATGAACGCAGCATTAAAAGAATGGCGATCAACGGTGATTTTTGGAATTATAAAATAATTCAATAAATGCAATTTTATGTTAATAGGATAAATTGGCATCCAGGAAGTCAATCGTAGCCATTCTTAGAAATCTTAGTGATGTACCTGAAACTTGGAGATTATCTGTTAAAAATAATGGTGGTGGGTATGTAAAGAATGGGTTTTTATTGTTTAATTGATTAATAACGTTTATCTTATTACGATTTAAAAAATCTGTTTTTAGTTTCGTTAACCATAATTTGTTTTGGTCTGTTATGAGTCCTAACACAGCAGGCGAACGTGTACCAGAAGGAAGATTGGCCGATAATATTCTTCGAATTTGGGGTTCTTACGATGCATTTCGTCAGAAATTTACTGATCAAGCTATAAATTTGTTTGGTTCAGGTATAAAAGTTAAAAAATGCGAAGTTCGATAACGAGTAACAAAATTATAGTACATTTTGTTTAGGTTATGTATGGCTATGTCGTAATCCCCAAGATGAGCGGAGCTCAAGTAGACCTGGAACTTACTCTGATCTGATGATAGTTACATCAGTCAATCAAGATTCTCCAATCAGCGATGGACTATATCCAATTTTAGTCATTGATGTATGGGAACACGCTTACTATTTAAAGCACAAAAATATGCGCGCCAATTACATCAACAACTGGTGGAAATTAGTTGATTGGGAGGCTGTAAGTCAACTGGACGACTGGTGGAACGGATCCCGATTTCACGACGAGTTGTGATGACCGGTAAATGCTCTTATTGATTCTAGTTACAATGTTACAAATTTCAATGTAAAATTTAATGCTGATTTAATCCTATCTATCGATCTCAAATAAATTGACACCGGTAAGTTTCTGCAAATGCTTCCTAATAATTATACTAATTTTATTAATGAAACCATGAATATTCAAAGGATATTGGAAAAATTTATATAACTAATCATTTCTTAAATAAAATTTGGGTTGAATTTTGATTAGGCTAGATTGGTATTTTTAATATTCTAATTTAAGTAAAATTATTTAGGAGTAATTAATAAATTAAATTAGCATGGACTAGCATTGAAATTTTTTATCTTCGTTTTGGTTATGGTTTTGCACGGAGGAATGGTTTTGATATAAGGCATTTCTTCACAGTAGAGCAGAACAAATTCTCTTTGGCTTTGTAACGGAAGAATTCGCATTCCTCTGTGACCTTTTTCAAAACACTCATGAACTATATCTTAAGTTTAAAAACGTTATTAATTATTTTTGGCTAAATAATTTGTGTTTACTAACCCACTGTTTCGTCCAAAAGGCTGGGAAGGACCATTTTTAATACCTGGCAGTTGTCTTGCAGTGACGGGTTTATATTGATCTCTAAAAGCCAAACCTGCAAGAAGTTTCGAAATTAATAAACTTAAATTGATATTTTATATATTTATATACTTTATATGAACTGTCAATTAAAAAATCGAAGCCAAACAGTTCAAATAAACCCAATCTTCGATCCAATTTTGATTTGGCTGCGTGAAAGCAGTGCAGCATTATGCGACACATTTGCTCCTGTTTATCCAAGTCAAGATTATTGTACAGTGTTTCACAGTGTGTACATGTACAGTATTAATTCAGTTGGGTATTACCCTAAAAGTGGTGTGGACCCAATCATCATGAGGAGGCGACATAAAATATGTAATATACTCGTTTAAGTGACTCATGTCCCAAACTGTATCTTCTTTCATATCTTCATATTTTGGACTCTTGCGTTGCATGCACTGCATACATTAAGTAACTTTATTAATTCTTAAATAATTTTAAAATAACATTCTGCTCAAAAGATGAATAATTTGTCTATTGTTCAATTTTTGAGTGTTGAAATAAGATTTATTATTTTAATGTTACTTGATTTGTGAGGTGAGTGTTGAGATCCGAACAACTGAGGTCATATTGGTTGCATGAAAGTCTGACATAACCGTGGTGGAAAAGAACGACGTATGGTTTGGCACAGGCGATGAGCATGAATGAACGAATATCTGCCTTACGACCTTCCAGTAATAAAGGCGATGAAATATATCTGGAAATAGAAAAAAAAAAAAAAAAGGAACGTAGGTTTAATTATTTTTTAAAATGTTTGCATACTTATAAACATTATAATTTTGACCTTTGAATAATTCTGACATTGGCTGGTTTGGAAAAATGAATTTTTGCTTGTTCTTCGGCTTCTACCACTTTCATTTTGCATCGAAGTTCTTCGCAACTTCGAACTAAAAATATTCCTTTGCCTTGATTGAGCATGGCTGGCTTACAGATCCACATATCCCCATCTTTTTAATAGTAAACATTTTAAAATTTTTTTTGGTTATTATTCTTTATAATGTACAGTATAACAGTGGTACTTTTATGTCGCTGGGTGTAAATGTATCGATCTTGTTTTAAATCCAGCCGATAAGTTTCTGGTACGAAATCAATTATTCTAAGGCCCGTTTTTCTGGAAGGAACTTTAATTGCGCTATAATCTTGAAGGCAGCGTAGAAGGCACAGTTTATTGCTCAAATAATGTGAATTTGGAATGTGATTTACCATTTGATCACCTTAAAAATATACATTATTTGGGATTAACAGAGTATTATTTCATTAATAATATATTATAAAGAAAGTTAAACTATATGCAGCACTAGTTAATAATTGAAAGTATAAATTTTATCATTGAAATGCGTTAACCTAACGTAATGATTAACTTTTATAATTCAAATTTCCCGCCAATCACAGTTATTATTGTAAACTAGCCAAGCGATTTCGTATTCAATTTCTCGTTTTTACCTGATCTATTTTGAATAAGCTGCAAACAAGTGTTCAACAATTTTAAACTTTTAGTTTTATTTTGTTTTAATTATTGTTCATTTAATTTAGTTAATACAATAGTTTGCAATCGCGGCGCAACTTCTCCAAATAAACCGAAGACTTTGACTTTTTTATGTTTGAGGGGTATATAAGTTGAAGTGTTGGTATATACTATTGCTCGGATGATCTTCGGTGGTCCGGAGTGCAGGCTTCAAACTCTTGTTGAAGAAACCTGTAGTGGACTGACGTCCAAGTGGTTCAATTCCACCTTCTGAGCGTTATTTTTGTGCATCATTGCATCATCGTGGTTGTTATTACAGTAATTTATTTTGTTTATGTTCATTTATTCACTGAAGTTATTTAAGTAAAATTGGAAGTTGTATTTTTTTCTACTTTATAAAATTAACTACAATAATTTTATAATGAAATTTTTTTTATGAAGCCTTGTAGCCTTATTAAAATGTTTAAATCGTCAGTTGTCAGATAAAATACTTAAATCTATATTTCAAACTCGTGTGTATAATTATTATAATGACAACAGTATAATCGATAACGATTACCATAATTATTCAGTTTTTAGATTAATTTTACCATGAAAGTACAATCAAAACAATTATTTGGTTTTGAGCATCAAAATGAAATGGATTTAATCCCTCTTACTGGATAATCTACGATATATTCATTTTAATAAATACTACAAGATTTTTTTTCATTTTTGTTAAAAAATATTGTTTTAAGATGAAAAAAGTTAAAAAAAAATTTTAAAGATACATGTACATACAGTATAATTTTATTTAATCATAAATTAATTGATTTTAATTAATGATTGGATTTTCGTCTGTAATTTGTATAGTGCATTAATAATAACTATAATAAGTTTTAGAAAAATTATTGATTACCTTCTTTAAAATCCCAAATTTTAATTTGAGACAAATTTTCACCCCATAAAAACTTGACATCGCATTGGTTGCTGTTGGGGCAATAATTCCATCCTTTAGCTAGCAGAATATTTTCCATTCTATGTAAAATGTAAAAGTAAAAATTTTATCAATGAACTGTAGTAGAATATATATATTTTTTTTCATTTGTGTTTTAGACTGACAGTTGATTGCCATTGTGTCCGATTGTTTGAAAAGTTGGCGGAGAGCCATTAGTAAGAGGCCACGATGTCTGTTGTTGTTGAGCTTTTGCTAGTTTTGTAGGAGTATGTTGAGGGTTAAATTTGTTCTCAGTGCCCTGACTAAGTCGAGACAAACTTCTTAGTTCATCCGGATTAATGAACGTTAATAGATGGTCGGTGGTGGACAATTGCTGAACTTTATTTCCTCCCGTGTCTAATTGTAGAAGATTGGGCGACTTAACCGGCGATATTGTTTGCACTATGTGACATTTATTGAGACCTAGTTCATTATTGCTTTCCTTAACAATAGGAGCAATTTTAGGTGAACGAAAAAGGCTAGGGAGCCACCATCTACGGCGATTTTCAAAAACTGTTTCAACCGGAAGTGAGCACTTTAAGCTAGCAGAATCGTTTCCAATGGGCATAATATTATTATCTTGTACATTCGACAATTGCACTTGGACGATTGAAGGTCTTTGTTTTGTGCATCGATATCCGGAAATAAATCCGGTGAATGTCCATCGACGAGCATTACTATCCATTGGCAATTGCTCAGAGAGCTCGTACGTGTGACGAAATCTCCCGGCAGAATGAGCACCGTCTTATGCATGATGTGAAGCTCTTTTGCGGATGCGCTTACGAAATTGGGACACAATTGATCGTGATTTTTTTTTTATTGGTGCTTTTACTTGGGGGCCATTATCATGATTTTACATGCTTTACAAGCTAACTCTCCGCATCAGGTTTAGCGTGCTCTTTTTTTTTTTTTTCTAGGTTGACACCGATTCTACAAATAGCTTTCCTCCTGCTTATAAATAAATATAAATATAGATCGAGCATGCATTCAGTTACAGTAATTATTTTTTAACATCTACAATTTCCGCATTTATAGCCGGAAGACGCTATAGCAATAAATTACAAAAGCCATTTATTCCCCCTTTTTAAAACAAACTACATGTATCGGTACAGTAATAATAAAAAAAAAATTCTCCTATTTTTATACTTGCACTATTCTTAATTTAAAAATGTTTTATATTTTTTGCCATTATAAAATTATTAATTAATTCTAAATTTATTATTTAAAAAGAAAAAATAAATAAATAATGATAAAATTTTTTAGCAAAATAATAATCACTGTTTTAGCGTTTTATCTATAATAAACAATTTTTTTAAAGGATGACATAAAAGTAAACATTTTTGATAGACCTTTTTTAATGTTATTTATTTATTTTTTTTTTTCGATTTTTGATGATTGATATTTATGTTGAGACGATTGCGTGAAGCGCTTCATTTCGGCAAATTTATTTAACGAATTGTGATTGGTTAACGATGACATCATCCTTATAACATCTATTTTGGGAAGCTACGCTCTCACCTGGCGGAAAAATATGACGCATAATGGCACTTGTTAACCCTCTGGTGGCCAAACATTTTATCGAAATAATTAGATATTTGACTTCTTTCCGTTAAATCTTTCATTTAAAATATAAAAGATGTCAGCATTTGTAGGCTTTTTCTCGCCGCATTTTAATAAATAAAGCCTATTTAATACGTAATTTTAACTCGTGCAAATGTTGTCGATTGGTGGCGCTGCCAAGTTATGATTATTATTCGTTCGGTTATGAGTGGGAAGGTCGCTTTCGAAAAGCGTGAGATTTTGAAACTACGCCATCACTGAGCTGATGTCGACATGTGCACGTAAATCTTATTTTATAATATCGAATTTATTGAATATACCACAAGTAGTAAGTTGGCATTGAAAATTTACGAAATTACGGCGCGGTGAACGCTGCTAGAGGTACTGATGAAATAATTAATATTCTATTTTTTTTTTTGTGAAATGCGGGTAAATGCAAGAAAATTGAATGCAGCCAGCGTAGTTATATCGTGGGCGCCAATCCATACTCACAAGTGCCGCCGAAAACGACTATTTCACGTCGGATAATCATTTCCTAGTTCCACATTTCCCCAAGGTGAGCCTTCACCTTACTAATACATTTTTGTCGTTTTTTGTTTGTATTTATTGTAACTAACTAATTAAAATTGTGAGCTGAAGGCGAGTACCTTTTTGTGTGCTATAGGCTTTTATGTACTCAGTAATTAGACGGATATGTAGATATGCAGGAGCTCGTACGTTTCTCGTCCAAAAATTTCTCTTATGCCTATAAATATATTTTATGTTCGAGGTTTATAAAAGAAGATGGGACAAGATTTTTTTTAAAGTCTGCCAAATGTCGGTGTTTTGATAGTTTCGCAATCTTTTTATATATTTGAATGAAGTTTCATTGAGAAAAATCGGTCGGAGAAGACCTTGGCCACATCTCCGCTATAAATATAAATAAATTCTCATTGTAAACAGCTTGATAGTGTTTTGTACTCAAAAAACTTTTTCTGCACTGTTGTGGTTCGTTAATCTTCTATATTTTATTTAGGAGTGAGCCTAGAAATAGGAAAGGGAAAAAGAAGAGCCAAAAGATCAGAGCGTGCCTAGTGCTAATGTGCGTTTATTTGAACGCACAGATGTCGCGCACGTGAGGGAAGAGAGAGAGAGAGAAAAAAAAAATAAATAAGAAGCCAAACTTGAAAGAAACTCAAAATTGAAAGGGTATAATAATGTCAGGCTTTGCGTATTTTTAACGAGAGGCTATACTAGCTAGTGGAAAAATTCACGACATACACACACTTGTTTCAAACGTTTCCGCAGATATCTCATCTATTATTCATTTATGACATCACAAATTTATTAACACGTGCTCTTTAATAGCACAAATACATGCAATCACGTTATTAAACGTGTAAATTTTATCAATCACTTTTCAATGGGTTTTTTTTTATGAACGAAATAATTATTGCGCATTATAGTAGGCTACATTTTAGTTCAAATCAATGCTTTATTGTAAAATATTAATTAATTGCGTTTATGTTGCATGAAAACATATTTATATAAGGCTTTCTAGATTTTTAATCTTTGATTTTGTTTGTATAATTGAACGCAGCTCTAGAATTGACGGACAGAAGCCGGATAAGCTTTATGTCTTGATATCCTCAAATAGGTTATTGCAGGTATCGGAAATTTCTTCTCTCGTTTGAGTAAAATACTTAACGTTCTAAATGGCCTAGTGTGTTTAGCATTTTAACTACATATTTGATAATCAAAATGCAGTTATGGTGTTAACGAAAGTGCTGCTACCGGTAGCGATAAAATATTAAGCTGCATGATTATACAGTATATTGAAAAAAAAAGTTGTAAAAGTAGGAGCATAATTCATTGACAAGCAGGAGATGAAATCTGATTTATTATTAATATTAATGATGAGAGAGTAGGATCAATTTTTAATGAGCCAAGTTTTTATGTGACAACAATAATTCTTATTATACGTAAAGTTATTGAGGTTGGAAATTTTTGCGAAAAAAACCCCACTATTTAAATTGGATATCATTAATAAATTATTACGTAATTTTCCGTAGTAAATTCCTCATTTGAAACTAGATTTTTCGGTCGGAAATGAAATTTAAGATTTCTGTTTTTTATTTTTTTATTTCTATTTTGCCGACGGAGAAAGTTTAGTTTACAATGATGAAATTTTGAAGGATGCTAAATAATGAATGAATGACTTATTTGAAGGCGTTAAAATTTTTTTTTTTAAATTTGGTTTGTATTTTGTTTCTATTTCTAGTTCGATTCAAATTTAAGTTGTTTCCGTGTTTGAAGAAAATGGGGGCTTTTCTAGACAAGCCGAAGACCGAGAAGTACACCGAGCAGAGCAATGGAAATGGTTTATCCTACGCCCTGTGCAGCATGCAAGGTTGGAGGATCGAGATGGAAGACGCACATAGCGCCGTTCTAGGTTTACCTCATGGACTTGCAGACTGGTCTTTCTTCGGTGTTTTTGACGGCCACGCAGGTGCTCGTGTATCTACGCATTGCGCCGAGAACTTGTTAGAGTCGATAACGGCCGGCGAGGAATTTCGTACTAGCGCCACGCTGTGCGAGAAGACTGAAGCGGATTACGAGAAAGCTGCCGTGGTAGATACGATAAAAAATGGTATTCGTGACGGGTTTTTAAGGTTGGACGAAAAGATGAAGCAGCTGCCTGAGATGCAGAGCGGTGAGGATAAAAGCGGTTCCACGGCCGTCTGCGCACTGGTTTCGCCTCATCACATCTTCATTGCTAACTGCGGCGATTCCAGAGCCGTGCTGTCTCGAGATAAACGGCCCATTTTTTCCACTCTCGATCACAAACCTATGAATCCGGCGGAGAAGGAACGCATCCAAAACGCTGGCGGGAGCGTGATGATTCAACGCGTGAATGGGTCATTGGCTGTTTCAAGAGCGCTGGGCGATTACGAGTACAAACAGGTAGAAGGGAAAGGACCTTGTGAACAATTAGTGTCACCCGAGCCCGAAATTTTTGGGGTTGATAGAGATCTTGAAAAAGACGAATTTGTGGTACTGGCTTGCGACGGAGTATGGGATGTTATGTCGAACGAAGAACTCTGCGACTTTATACGTTCAAGGTTAAGGTTGACTGATGATTTACAAGCTATTTGCAACCTTGTCATTGACACTTGTCTTTTTAAAGTAAGTTTTTTTCTATCTATGACTTAACAGGTTTTTTAAGGGCGTGAAAATTATTGCGTGGATTCTTAATTTTAATTTTTTTTTTATCTTAATCAATGTAAGTTTAATGTGATGTATTTTGTTGGTAAATTTGAAACATATATACTTTATTTTAATTATATATGTTATAATTTACCAATCAGACGGTTATTATTTAGTACCGTGAGGGGGTTTTTTTTGTTGATAATTTCTAAAATGTTTTGTGTTGTTAGGGAAGCCGAGATAACATGAGTATAGTACTAGTCACCTTTCCCGGTGCACCTCAAGTGTCTTCGGAAGCCATCGAAAAAGAGACCGAATTGGAACGTCTTTTGGAGTCGAAAGTCAAAGGTATTAACGATGCGCATTAAATTGTTTGTGAAATTTATTGTTTCTTTATCAAAACGTTATCATTAATTTTTTGATAACAACGCTGAGTGCTAATTTATCATCGGGAGAAACTGTAAACGTGTTGTTTATTTTATTATTTTAAATATTTCCTTATTATTTTTTTTATTGTTTTTTTAATCTTTTGATTAATGTAGAGATATTTGAAAAAGATGGACAGTTCGAGTTGAATCAGGTTCTTCAGATACTTGGAGATGAAGATATTCCTAATTTACCTCCGGGAGGCGGGCTCAGTGCCAAGTAAAACATTTTTGTAAATATTCGTTCTTAGATTAATATGTATCTAATGCTGTTTATTTTTATCTACAGACGTAACTTTATTTATAGTGTTTACAAGACTTTAAGGCCGAACTGTGTCGATGGGGTAAATTCAAATTCACGTTTTCAATTTCGTTGAGAGACTTTAAACATTATTATTCGAATTATGAGTTAAACTAATAATTACTATTTAGAATTTTTGTAATGCTAATCTTAATCTGACTAAAAAAAATTTTTTTTGACTAAAATTAAAATTTTGCAAGCTAGTAGACTACATTTGAAATATCGTTAAAATAATTATCAGAGTTTATTTGTTAAAATTAAAAATTTATTAACAGCAAGTATTTTAATCATTTATCGATGGTTGAGTTTAAAAATTTATTTTGATATAACATGATTCATGCTTTACAAAATTGCTGATAATGACGGATTTCCGTGTTGAACTACTTTATCTGATAAACAAAGAAACGTTTATTATAAAAGATTGAATTGCAATATTATTTATTTGATTTTAATTTAAGTTTCTATTTATAATAACTTAGAGGTTTTTAAAAATTATTTTCTTAATGTTGGTCAAGTTCGAAATTTAATTTTTATCCAAACGCGAAAATTGTTCATGAATGGTTTGTGAAATCTCTCAACGAAGTTAATGTTTGTATTTATGTGTACAAATATCTTTGACATGAGCTTGAAACAGTGGAGTAATTGTAATTTTATCTGAAACGTACAAAGGACGATTCTGTCGAAAGGATTCTAGGAAGGGAAATGTATTAAAAAGCAGCAGAGATCGAAATGTTAAATCTTAGTACAGTAGCTGAAAACAATTTAAAATGTTTGGGCTCGTGTGAAAGCTAAAGTAACTAGTGATGCTTTTGTTGCAGAGTCTGAATTGAGACCCGTGTGTTTTGTGTTTTTTCTTTGTTCATTTCGAAGGAAAGCGAGAGTGGAGATGCTTGGTAAATACCCTATCAATCCAAATTCTGCTAATCAGAAAATTTCATCAACAAAAACTTTTTAAAAAAAAAAACATTTAAAGTGAGAATTTTCTAAAGATTCCTGTACTCCTTACTCTCCTTCACTCTACCCAACAATCAGATTGCATTTTGTGTAGAAGATGTGAAGAAGTCATCGTTCTTAGCTCGTGTGCGTGTTTTATGTGTACGTGTTTTCGTGAAAGAGAAAGAAAAAAAAAAAAACGTTTCTTCAAAAAAAAAAACTAACTTTCTTAAAACGTAATTTTCTTAAGGAAGATCAAATGATCATTAACAAGCCGGTTTTCCGAGGAACATCGCTACTACGATTCAACAACACGGGCCAATCGAAAGGAAAAAAGTAGATGACCAAGTGAATCACTCGCTGTATAATGACGTATCGCCCAACGAACATTAAACTAAAAGAGAAAAAAATATTTAAATATATTTAAAGTGAATTTAAATGTTTGTTTTTTTCTAGAGGACAAAACAAAACAAAAAAAAAACTGCGGGTGTCGAATAATCAATCGTATTTAGATTTAGTGATAGTTATTAAAGTTCAGTGTTGAAATTAAGCGCTGTACGTCGTCAATCTCGTCGCCATAACACAGCTGCTACGACCAAATAAATCGACACTTCGTTTAAATATATTGTTGCCCCCACCGTATGTCAGTTGCATTGGTGTTTTTCTCCCAAATTTCTGTCTCAATTCCTCCCTGACCCCCCCCCCCCCCCCTCTCACAATAATAATAAGTTATTTTCGTAAATTTATTCTATTGATAACTGTATAATCCTACGAATTATGAATGTTAGCGCAACGCAGCACCAAATTTCTAGACGAGGAAACATTTTTAATTGTTAGGAAATTTGTAAAATTTTCAGGTTTTATTCCAATTTAAAAAAGGGGAAAAAAAGAATTGGTACATTTTTTTTTAAAGGAAGGCGGGTTTTATGTTGAGGAATATTAGAAGTTGAGGATCGTAATTGTTGTCTCAAAATTTTCTTTTATTTGTGCGTGTATTCTGAGGAATTAGATTGAATATCAAAGTTAAAATAAAAATTTGGTGTCAGTAAATATTAATTATTCTTTTAGAAATCGAGTTTGGTGGGCTCATTTAAATGACTTTGCTCTATTATTACAATAATACTGTATTATCAAAGTTCGATCTTTTTTTTGTTGTTGGTGAAATGATCGTAATAGAAAATACTTTTGAAATTTGGCTGGAATCAATTGTAGTACGGTAGATAAATCAAATCACTTGCGGAATTTAAAAGTGTTGCTCCAAGCCATTAAAGTACAGTACTTTCTTTGAAATGGTCAATTTTCACATTAATGATGATTCGGCAAAAATTGGAAAAAAAATATCGAACACCTGCATAACTTTTAAAGGGAAAAGTGTAAAGTCATTTGAATTTAATAGTGACACATTTTTTTCCCATAAAGTACAAAAAAAAAAAGAACTTAAAAATTATTACCGATAAGATTAATTTTGACTTTATTGTTTCGAGTCTTAAATTATTATTATTTGATAAGATTCCCCTATTTATATGTATTAATATTAATTATTGTTTCATTGATGTTAAAAATTTGTTAATTTGTAGTTATATAAATATGAAATTAGTAGAAAATTGATTAATTTTATGCACGCAAACTTATCTTGAATAGAATCGATATGACGGATAGCGCTCGTTACGCGCTACGGAAGCGATTTTGAGCGCTCTCTTTATCACTATGCGACTTTGCTGACGTGTTGGCATGAAGGGAAAAGTAGGCGGGCAATAGAAAGAGAGTGAAAAAGAGAGAAAAAAAAGGGAGGTAGATGGCGGGCAAGTGGACGTACGCTGTGTTGGTACATGAACGTCCAAGTGGTTTTTTGGAAACCAGCGTCGATATTTGTTCCGCGTCGCGTATTTCATACCGTCCTATCCATAGCCATTTGTAAATTATGCTATGGCTCAGTATCATTGCAACTATTGTCAGGAAGATATCCTAGGATTGCGTGTAAAATGTGCGGAATGTGTGGACTTTGATCTTTGTTTACAGGCAAGTAAACGCCATAGGTTCTCATTTTCTCCCTTTTTCCCTCCCTCCCCATCGCATTGCTAGTGTGGCAACCTCCCTCCGTTCTAGCGAGAGCATTCGTCATTAGGTATGTCACGTAGAAAACACTAGACAACTATCGTACGCTTTAGAATGTCGCTGCCTTTTAAAATGTTTATGTATTTTGACGCGAATTATACAATTTTATTCGAAAAAAATGTTACAAGCTGAGTGAAAGCAATTTGAAAAAGAGCGGTAAATGTAAAAAATGCGTATTTAAAATTGTAAAGTGCGGCAACTGCTTAATGGCGGCTATCGACTGCTCATTCAGTTATCGGCGTTCTCTATTTTTAACATCCGTTTTTGCTTTTCATTTCCCTTCTCCCCTTCGTCAAACATTCAACAGACGCCCTTTCCAAGCAGCTGGAACAGTTTATTCCGTGCACAATGTGTCTGGGCTAATACGAGTAACGATTTTTATTGACTGTCGCCGATTTCAAACGAAAAATTACGTTGGTTGGGAAAAAAAAATGTTTAAAAGATGGCTACGTAGGTCGCTACCCAATTTTGACGCATGCGCATTAGCAGCGTGTTGAAACGCATTCCTGTCAGTGCGGCCCGCCACTACGCACTCAGCGGGAACCTAAACTCAACGCTATCCAAAGGTTGAAAGGCCTTTTGGGAAAAGGTTTATACACCTTTAAAAAAAAAAAAAATAATACAAGTTAATTTATTAAACAAAAAAACATCAGTATTTTTCTTTAAATTTAAATTTTAAAAAAATTGTGTCACATATTCTAAGCTTATTAAAATTGCCCCTTTTTAAAAGAAAACACAAGACCCAAAACGGTCATCTGGCATTTCCTCTCATCTCCTTGTTTTTATCTCCTCCTTTTTTCTATTCTTCCTGTCATAAAAAGAAAGCGGTGAGGTACAATGTATTATAATAGAGTAATTTTACTTCTTTAAACACTACGGTAATGTTGAAAAATCTCACGTCAGATAGTCTACGCGGATGTTGTTAAGGTTAGCGATTCATGTCAATTGAGTTTGAGGAAGCTTGAGAATTTTTAGATAACGTAGCAAAATTTTAAAGTTTGGCAAAAAAAATTTAGGCAGGAGGTACGTGTGAGCTTCTTGATTAACAAAATAATAGTTACCGGTATTTATTTTAGCCAAAAAAAAATAGCGTAATTTTTCATATAAAAAACTATAAAATAGTGGATACAATCATGTCCGCTCGTGTCTGTTTGTAGCTATCAGCCAACATTAAATTTGTAAAATAAATACATGTACATGTACAGTACTGTAAAGTTATGTGCTTTCCACTCATTTGATTTTGTCTGCAGCAGCATGGTTACCAACTTTATTTTTCTTTAAAAAAAAATAATTCTCGCAAAAGTGAAAGGTCTAAACCTCGAGCAGATAATTGTTATTCAACTCCTGGGTTTTATTTTTATTACTGTATATCCAACAAACTCGAAACAGGTAGTTCGGACTACTGTATAAGAACTTTTAAAATCAAATTTTATTTTAATAGATTCATACTTTCATGGCGCAATCCTTTTATCATTACTCGCATCATGTATTAGACTTGCGTATAATTTTAAAATTCCATGCTATTTGCGAATGAATCGCGTAGAATCTTCAAAGCAAGCCAATTTCATTCATTACTTCCCCCGTTCTGTAATTTTAACATGTTCCTGAACCTACAGTAAATTGAAATTAATAAATATGCTAAAGAACCAAAATGTGACTTCAACATTAATTTTTGTTGAAAAATTTGTTGGATAGGCTGCTGCGTTTTCTTTTCAAACTAACGGACTCGGCTATTAGGATCACGTCAGCGCTATGGGCTCAGTTTAGCGCCCTTCGTTCCACGTAAAATCAGATTTAGCGTCAAAGGGACGTTTTATGGGCGGAGTATTTAACGCTAAGGTTACATGTAACGCGATGGTAAACGTGCTCGTATTTTAGAGTTACTCAAACTGTCTAATAATTACATTCCCCCTAAGGTCACTTTTCCTCTCTTTATCCCCACTATCTGAACGTGTTGCTATTCTTTATCTGCCATGCATTAAGTGTTTATTTATTTTTCTTTTTTTTTTTCTATATAAATTTTCTAGTGCTTCTCATGTGGAGCTCAAATCGGTTGCCATAGAAATGACCACAGCTACCAAATTATCGTAAGTTAAAACTACCGAATCGATTTGCTCGGCTTCAATATGTATTCACGTTTGGAAGTTAACGCCATAGTTGACTCATGATATCAATTTCAGAATTGTGGAACATTTCCTATTTTCAACCCTCCACACGGCTGGAAAGCGCTGGAGGAATTAAAATTGCTAGACGCGATCGAACAATACGGATTTGGAAACTGGTGCATAATATTATACTCAATTATTGTTTATATACACATTTTCTCCCGCTCTTTTCTCTTCCAACTCTAATAAATTTGTTTTTAATTTATAATTAGGGACGATATAGCTGAACATGTGACGTCGAAAGAAACGGATGGTATTATTGTGCGACGAGTTAATCGATTAATTGGGTCTGATTAAAATTGTCATTTTTTAGATGTCAGGGAACATTACTGTAATATGTACATAGTTGGAAATATTGGAAGATGTAAGATTGTTATGCATAAGTAAATCACGGTTGTATGTTTTAAATTGCTTATCTAATTTTTGTTAGTTCGTATATCGAATGGAGAAAAACTCGTTTTTTTAAAAAAATATTTTATATTAATTTTGGTATTCTAATAAATTTAAAGTTTATGTTATAAAATGTTTACTGCAGATCAATAATTAAGTTATCCGAATTACTCTTGGAACTAACTACTTTAGATATTTTGAGTTCTTAAATTATTAAATAAAGTTTGTTTGATTGACTGCCAATAAAAAATTAACTGAGCAATTTTTAAATTATGACTGTGAATGCCGCAATTATTTATTTTAAAAATTAATTGTTTTAATTGTTAGTATCTTGGCCTCGTGGTGTAACATTTCGTCCCCGAGATCAGACAATGCCTGACGGCGGTCCACTGTCACCTAGTCTCTCGACCCAGTATCCGCCTTTAGAACTAACGCAGCAAGAGCAACAAGAATTAGGTTATATGCCCAACAGAGACGATTTCGAAAGGGTATTTTTTTGGACTGTTCAGATTGATTGTAGATTTTTTTACAAAAAATTTCGTTTTCTGTTTTAAGGAATTTGATAACGAGGCGGAGAATTTAGTCAGTAATTTAAATGTAACCCAAGATGAAGAAGAAGTTGATATCGGTAACTGTAATTAATTATTGGTAATATTTTTTTAAATATTAAAACTTCTGTTTTGAATATTTTTTTCTAGCATTGAAGTTAGCACATGTAGAGATGTATTCAAGAAGATTGAGGGAGAGGTTACGAAAAAAGAAAATTGTACGTGATTATACTCTAGTTCCGCAGTTTTATAATGTAAATAACAAAAGCAAAGGACCTGGAGCCAAGAAAAAGCATTCGAAAGAAGACAAGTAAGATTTTTCAGTGGTGCGTTTTTAAATGGAAATGTTTTAATGGAAACTTTAATATCAACAGAGAATTGCAAGAGCGTTTGCGAGTGGTGACTCAGTTTCATTCGGCGCAAGAGCACGAACAACTTTTCGAAAATATGCAAAGTATTACAAATTCATATTAATTATCAGAGAACAATAATTCTCAATCGTTCAAATTTTCTTTGCAGAGGAAAGGGAATTGAAACTACGAATTAAAGAGCTAGTTCGATTTAGAAGGAATGGGTTGACGCGATTGGACGGTAACGATCTTAAAAGTGTGCTTAAAATTTTATACTACTGTATAATAATTTTTTTTAAAAAAAAAAGAATGCTCAGAATTTGAAACTGCCAAATATAAGAGAGATCGAAAGAAAGAAAACAAAAAAAAATCTGTAGGTATCTTTTTAGTAACTATTATCGTTTAGGGTTAATAGAGTTGCACGATTTTGATTGTTATCCTTCGATGTATATCAGTCTTCTACGAATTTAGGGCAACAGTGGAACGATTCATCATCGAAAATCCTCAATGGCAACAAAAAGACCAGAGTAGGAAAATAATTGATGTTTTCAATGTAGAAATCAATTATGTATTAACCCAAAATTTTTATTAGAGAAAAAAACCACGACGATATTACTATACAAGAGCAAACAGGTATATTAATATTTAATGAATTCTGAAAATAAAATAATATTTAAATGATTGTTTAATTTTAAGGAAATACAGGAAAAGATGAGCGAACACAAGAGGAGGAGGTTGTTCAAGAAGATTTCGATATAGCTGCATTGGTCGGCTGCGAATTGCTCTCAGTTCGAGAAAAAAAGGTGCGTATTCGTCGAAATTAAAGTTTTATTTTTTTGTAATAATAATTGAAACGCTCGCTAATTTAGTTATGCCGGTCGTTGAGACTGCGGCCCATTTTCTACAGTACATTAAAGACTGTCATGATGAGAGTAGGATATTTAAATTCTTTTAAAAAGTTTTAAAAATATCTGATTGATTTGTATTTTTGACAGGATCATTTGCACAGGCGACAAGGGATGCCGATGAAGACATGTTATCAATACGGTTTAGATAAATCGTTTCGCAGACGATTCATCAATTTCATGGTGAGCTGCGGTTGGATAACAGCTCCCTGATTACAAATAATTGTAATCGTTCAAGAAATGAACATAATTTTAAAAGGTGCGTAATTTGGTAGTTTCATGGTTTTATTGCCTATGTATACCGTATACAGTATTCTAATACAGTACTGTATTGCTTTTTTTTACAGTTGTAAAGTTTAATACAATAATATGTGATTGGATGTTCTACTGTTCTTCGAAGTTGGAATACGATCGTTAAAATAATATTTAATTAATTAAATAGTATCTTCATAATTATTTTTTAATTAATTTAACGACTTTCTCGTTGAAAAAATAAATATGGTTTTAATTAAAAAAATTTTATATCCTATTCGTTAAGGACTACATGTATTTGCTTTTATGCGGTTCACTTTTATTTATTTAGCCGTTATTTACAGTATAATTTAACGTTTATTTTATTATCAAAATTTGCAGGTGTGTTAGTGTCTGCGTGGGCTTGTTTGCAGGTGTTTTAATCCCTTTCTAAGGTTTAAAGTACAAATAATTAATAATAGTGGCAGTACGAACGTTCGTGTTTTTGCTAATATTTTAAGCTCTCGTGATTTAATATGCAGAAGTAGAAAACTAAATTGGAAAAATATATTGACTGCATATATTATTATAAAGCATGCAAGATTATTTAGGATTAAGTAATTAATCTAGTTAATTAAAATAAGGAGGGGAAATGTTCAGGGTGAAATGCATTTTTATAATTTTATGAGCGAAGAACGGCAGATGGGCAAAGCGTCATTTCCGATGTCTAAACACTTCAATATCCGGTTTGTTTAATGCGGGTTCCGCGTCCGCGATTTTATTTTCAGGTAATTTTACACTACGGTAGGATTTGAAAATATTATGGTAAATTCACAAATTAATTACAATCAAGATTAAGTTACTTTATAAAAAATAATTGAGTTACGATAAATTTTAGATAGCGAAATCAGGGCGTGCGATATGGTCTTCATAATAATTGTGCAACGGGATTGAAAGTCGCAATTTTGACTATTTTTCTATGAATTGTGTGTTCTACTTAATTTATTATTGTGACTAAAGATATTACTTTTAACAATTAAAAAAATAAGTTACTATGAATTCTGAGATAATTTACTCCAGCTGACTTCGTTGATGATTTGAATTTGCAAGCGCTTTTTTTTAGTATTCATTTTTAATTAAAAATGGCCAAAAGCAACTCTGAATCTGCGGCTCCTTTAATAAGGCAGTTTTCGAAACAAATTGCGGGTCACGCAGTTGTAAAAGGATCATCAAAACCAGGTTAATACATTTAAATTTTATTTATAAATTGCAAACGATTGAATTTTACGAGTTTTTGAATTGAAAATACAGGAATGATGAAACACGAAGACGGCAGTGTGCTGAAACCCATCCTTCCTCCTCCTCGAGGACTACGTGAGCTCAATTTCTACAAAACAGTCTATGATGAACACTGCCAAATTGAAGAAATAATTCGTCTCAGGCCGTTACTTCCTTTATTTCGTGGAGTCTACACAGAAAAAAGCGACACGAACGTATCCTGGGAAAAAAGTACAGTAGAAGAAATGATTTGTTGCTACTGTATTTATAATGATTTTTATTGCAAACAATATTTTTTTGTAGTTGAATTTCTTAAGCTAGAAGATGTTACCGAAAGATTTATTAAGCCGTGTATATTAGACGTAAAAATGGGTGCCAAAACTTACGATCCTGACGCATCTGATGCCAAAGTACTGAGAGAAAATAGCAAATATAAGGGCACCAAAGTTTTTGGTTTTTGTATACCTGGAATGAGGGTATTAAGCTATTTATTGTAAAATTGTATTGTAAATAGTCAATGATATGTTTGATTATTGTGCAGGTTTATGATTTAAAGAAGCAAATTTATATATGTAGAGGAAAAGAATATGGGAAAGGTTTAAATCGATCCAACATAAAAGAAGGTTTGACGATATTTTTTATATACTCGTACGTTTATAACTTCTTGACAGCGTCTAATTATTTGTTTTGAAATAGCATTCCTGTCATATTTGAATTGCGAAACAGCTTTTTGTGCTCCTATTATTGAAAGTTTTATAATTCGTTTACGTGAAGTTTCAGACTGGTTTTCTATCCAGAATAAATACCACTTGTTTGCGAGTTCGCTTCTGTTTGTCTACGAAGCGGATTCGATTCTATCTTCGTCATCTAACTCTGTCCTGCATTCCCATCATCAGAATTCCACCTTTGCTCAATCTACGGACCACACTTCTCCACAATCGCTAAGTCAAGTCGAAGATCTGAAAAAATTGACCGAGTTAAAAATGATTGATTTTGCTCACGTTTTTGATTCGACGGAAAAAGATGAAAATTATATTTTGGGCTTAAACAGTTTGATAGCTTTGTTTGAAGAAATTTTGACGGAATCTAAATCAATGAAAAGGCAGTTTAAAAATTAAAAAAAAAAAAAAAGAAAAAATCTAGTCGGATTGATAAAAATATAAGGTGCCATTTATTTAAAATTTATTAAAACTTTTTTTTTTCTTTCTTTTTGCTAGTTTTTAATTTAAAAAAACTTTTAAGAATTTTGTTTTGAGATTACTTGAATACTTATTTTATCTTAGCCTTGAAGATAGCAACTAAATTTTGAATCAGGATTGTTGAATCTCTTATTAAAAATTAAAACAGAATTTAATCAACATTACTGTTAATTTTTTAATTCGAATTTGATCGTTAAAATAAAAGTATGAAAGAAATACAGTACATGTAACTGTTATACGGTAGCTTAGCCTACGCAAAAATTGGATTGTTTAAAAAAAATTGACTCAAAATTAGTCACTCATTTGAGAAATCATTAAAATAATTTAATTGAGTTTTGTTTTTTTTATTTTTGTTAGTTTCTTGAGATATATTCACATACAGTTTGAAACATATTTTAATTTTATTTTGAATTTTATACATCCAATTTAATTTTTTTTTTTGATTTGATAAAGGAGATAGGTTTGAAATTGGCGCATTTTGCAAATCTTCACAGAAGGATTTATAAATCTTAACAAATCTTTCCATTATAAAGAAGGCCCTTAGCTGTGATTTACGCTTGATTGTCTGCGGTCTTTCCTCTTTTTTATTTCGGGTGTTTTAACACGAATAAACAGTTGACCGAATTTTTTGTAACGAAGTAAATCAACAAACTTGTAAGTACAGACAACTTCTGATTAGTAAGTTAATGTGAATAAAAATTATTGTTAAAATAATAGCATTTGATAATATTTTTGAACGATGACTATCGGTAGCAGACGATTTATGAGACCATAACAACGATACAGTACTGTAATTGAACTTTTATTGTGGTTTTTATTTGCTAAATTGTTTAGGTAAATATGGAAAATCGACGAAATCATTTTCCTATTAAGCCATTTATTCTAGCTACTGTGCCTAGTACAAGTTTAGATGTACATAATCAAGATCAAAGTTCTGTGAAAGGTGTCGAAATTAGTGAATTCTACGCTGCAACATGCATGATCAATGATGAAATAAGCTCGCGACAAATTAATAAAACTGCTTTCACAAGCTTACAAAATGAAGATTATTCAGAAGTTGACAATTTCAATGAAGCGTCGTCATTCAGAAAAGTAGATCATAACACTCTGATGAAAAGCGCAGAGTTGAATGATTTAGACGGGGTGTCGTTCTGTTTGTCTCGTGGAATGGACGTGAACGGTCGGGACGCATTCGGTTGGACCGCTCTAATGAGTGCCGCTTGCAGTGGAGCCAAACAAGTCGTCCTCTACCTCCTGGACAACAATGCTGATAAAAAAATATCCGACGTTAAAGGTCGAAACGCGCTGAAATTAGCTTACAAGAACAAACATTTCGACGTGGTAGAAATTTTGTTGCAGACAAAAATTAAAATTGAAAAAGACGAAGAAAACGCGGAGGAAGAACAAGGCGAAGCGAGTCGAGAATTTTGTGGAACTTGCGAAGCCACAGTTGACAACTCGTCAGATAATTCACATAACACTTCGACGGTCCATCAATTTAACCACTTGAAGAAACTACCCGATGGATCCACGGTGAATTGGGCCAACTACCGCATTCCTTCGAATAACGTGGGTTTCCAGATGATGTTGAAAACCGGTTGGGATATGGAAAGAGGATTAGGACCGGAAGGGAGTGGAGCTAGGTATCCCCCGAAAACGTTACTTAAGAGAGATCGAGAAGGTTTAGGTAGCAAACATAATCGACAGAAACCCAGAGTAACGCATTTCGAGGCCGGCGATGTGAGGGCGGTGGAAACTAAACCGCGAATCCATAATCAAAGATTTAGTAAACGGGCGCAACAACGACAGAGAAACATTGATCGAGTTAAAGCTATTGAATTTCGAAGAGAATTTCACGCGCCTGATTAACGTTTTGTAATCCGAGTAATGCTTTTCTGCGTAATTACATTTATTTGCTGTATGTTTTTTTTTTTAATTTAAAAATGGAACTTTTATTATCTTATTTGGTTTTATTGTTTTATAGAAAGTGAAATAATGGAAGCCGTTGAGGCTGAGAATTTAATCCAGTATTTATCCGAAATCGAGGATGTGGGCGATGAAATTCTTAAGGACAAACAAGAAATAATAAATCTTGATCGAAGGAGAAATGAAAATAGAGAGGCTTTAAGGTTTTTAAAATTTCTTTAATAATGCATTTATAATCGATTTAATTTTAAGTCGTATGTATAGAGCATTAAAGAAAGCTAATTCTGTTGAGAAAAAGTCGTGGATGTGCTTTAATAATACTTTTATTAAATTCCAAAAGTCAGATGTTCAATCTTTTATTGATAACGGTAATTTTTTTTTATAATTTTAAAAACTTTTCTCGTGATTTAGCTAAAGCCGAATATTTATAATTATAGTTATATAAAATATTTATAGATCAAAAAGAATTGGAAATTCAAATTGAGAGCTTGAGAGACGGTTTAAAAGCGAAAATAAAACATCTCAATGATTTGGAAGGGAATTCATTCGATTCAAGCATATGGAACCTAAAATCCTTAAGTAAAAAAGAGCTCGAAACGATAACTTGTCGGGGCGAAAACTAATACTTTTATAGTTTATCGCACAAATGGTTTCCATTTTCATAAATGGTACTTTTATTACATTAATAAATAAAAAAAAATGCAAAATAAACTATTGCTAATTGCTCACAAATCACTATTCTTGTCAATTTCGAAATTTTAATTTAACAACTAAACGGTTAATTTTAGAAAGATTTACGTTGCCCTTCGAATGTTTCGAAAAAGTATTTAGTAACCAAACTCTACCCGAGCAACATGGATTTGCAATAGTGGTACAGGTGGTACTTTAAAAAACTGAGTTATATATTTTTGGAATGCCAACAGTAAATATTACGAAGATTGATAAATGAATTGGACAGTGTATATAACACTACATAACGTTGCATTTGTGTTTTTAGTTTGAATAAACGTTTCTGTGGTAGTTAAGAAAATGTGGACACAAATTGCACTTCTCACTTGCTCATTTTTAGTTCTTTCGAATGGGTAAAATTTCTCTGGATTTTTGTTAACTAATATACAGTAAATATAAATATATTTTTAGAGTGGAAGCAAGGTTTGGTGGTCTTAACATAGACGGTGCCTTCATTAGCAAATCCAGTAAGTGGACCAAGCAATTAGAATTTTTGCAACTACTCGTATTTAATAACATAATTTTTTTTTAGAATTTTGTGAATATCAGTGTCGAATAATTGAAGATTCAGTTACATGTGGACCTGAATGTGATGGTAATTTGTAAACTGCTGTACATTTTAAAAAAAAAAAAAAAAAAAATACAGTACATGTGCTGTAGTTTGAAACATTAATTGATTTTTGTTTTTAAATTGAAGTTGGTCAAAGTAGAGCCGCAGCTGAAGCGTTTATTGACGATGAATTTGGAGTAGTATGCATTAACCAAAATTGCAGTAAATATTTACTTCTACATATAGTATTTTATTAATTTTTAATTAATACAATGGTTATTATTATTGCAAAATTTTTTTCTTTTTTATCGCTAGCTATTTTTATGGGTAAAAAGGCAATCAATGCGGCGCTAAACAGAGAAGAAATGGGAAAAGTGCGCGATATTTTTGTATTTTATAACAATCGATCTATAAATGAATTTAGAAAAGGGGTTAACGATGCTTTCGAAAGATTTCAAAATTTAAAGCAACGGGTAATTCCCACTTTGGCTCCATTAACAAATGGCGCAATTGCCGCTGTTGGCGGCGGGGCTCAAAATAAGGACACTACAACGGAAAAAATAAACACTCAGCTTTTAAGCGAGTCTCCTAATGATGGAAAAAGCAGAAGTAAACCATTAAAAAATGAAAATAATAAAAGCGGTTCAAAACCCGACGTCAGAGGTGGCAATAGTCCTCCTTTAAATGAAGGGATTGAAAAGAAAACAGCTATCAATGGCAATAGTCCTCCTTTAAATGAAGGGATTGAAAAGAAAACAGCTATCAGTGGCAACGAGACAGTATTAAACCAAAATAGCGACAGTGGACAGGATAACGTTAGTAGTATAAATGCAAGACCCATGGATGATAAAAAGAAATATTTAAGCACAATTAACGACACGTCAACTATGACATTAAAAATTGACAAGATCCAACCAAAATCTGGTATTATTGGTGAAACAGAAGACTCAAATAATGACACTTTATCCCCAAAAAATGAAAATTCAGTTAATGCTAGAATCGGCGGAATTGACGAAATTGGGTCAAATAATCAAAATCTAAATAACGTGAAAATCAATGAAGGCGGTAATGCAGTTCCAGGTGGGATCCTAGCGCAAACATTAAATAATGAAGGTAGTAATGGAGGTCAAGGTGGAATCATGGACTTAAACAATATTATCAACAAAACGATAAATAAGCAAAATAATGCTAGTGTATCGAGTGTTAGCGTCAGCAAAAATACCAATGGAGTGAAAACCGTAAGTAATTTAGTTATGTATGGAAACAAAACGCTGCATAATAAAACTCAAACGATTGAGGACGGTAATGAAAATAGCACCGCTTTAAATGAAATTATAGATGGTGACAAAATGTTAAACAATCAAATAGGCAATGACATTTCTAACCAAAATAGAACAATTGTAGGTATAAAAACAATAACAACCACCAGCCATGTAATTATGTACGGAAACGAAGCACCCCAAAATAAAACTGAAATGATTGAAGGCGGTAACTCAAAAGGCCTACTTGAAGAAAACGGTGTTGGAAATAAGGAAGACGCAAATAATTTGAAAAACGTAGCTGGCAATGAAAAGAAAACTACTTTACATAATGGAGCAGATGATAACAGAGAAAATAATGAAAAAATGTCAAATGATCTACAGGGGAATGACGTTCGGAACCAAAACCAAACAAATGTAGGTATCAATAAAATGAAAACCACAAATAAGGAAAACATAAATGGAGGAAGTGCGGATGGAAGCCGAAATGATTTGAAAAATGTTGTTGGCAATGAAAATGGGCCTGCTTTACCTAAAGGAATGAATAGTGAAAACAAAAATCAAGGTGAAAAGTTAAACCAAAATAACGAAGCGTTGGATAAGTTTAAAGGTACAAATGATAAAAATATTAAAAACAAAAGTGATGGAAATCAGGAAGGTAGAAATGGTTTGAAAAGCGCCAGTGGCAACAAAAATCAAGGTGAAAAAGTAAACCTAAACAACAAAGCTATGGATAATATTAAAGGTACAAATAACAACAATGAAAATAAGAATAACTTGAAAACCGTTGCTGCTAATGGCTTTGGAACTACTGTACCTAACAAAATGAATAGTGAAAACAAATTTCAAGATAAAAAGTTAAACCTAAATAACCAATCGCCTACTAAACAAAAAAATAAGCCAGAAGACATTGGTGACAACGAGAATGAGAAAGGTGGTAAACCAAATGCTAATTTAAATAAAGAAATAAAAATTACTATAAACAAAAGTAAAGATGGCGCGGAGAAACAAAATAAAGAAAGCGATAGTTTAGAAAATAATTTTGGTGAGGATAACTATCAAGACGGTAGCGCAAAAAATGCTAAAAACCAAGTCACGCCTAAAAATGGCATTTTAAAAGCCGATGCTGCAAATTTAGGCCGTAAAAATAAAAATCTAACGGTTAGATCTGGATCAGTAGACAAAGTTGTTGATAAAGAGCAGCTTGAAAATAAATACAAAAGGAAGCGTGCAATTGAAAATGTAAAAAATGTTAACTACAAAAAGCGAAATTTTTTTCTTTCGAAAATATATGAAATCATTTATTAAAATTCATGTTCAGAAAAAAAATATTGTTTAATTATAATAAATGCTTGAGAAAATTTATTTGAAATATTTTTGTAAACATATTTGTAGATTACAATAATAAGATGACCAAAATATATAGCCCACTTCAGTTAAAAAATAAAATGTTCCACAACAAATTTCTATGTACAACGAATTACTAAGTAATTACTAATAAATTTTTTTTTAAAACTCAAATGACAGCTAAAGACGCTATTATTATTTGATGCAGTGCATGTATAACGAATTTCACGCTCAAAGAAAATAAATTACCGGTATTTAATAATAATACGGTAATGGAAATTGGTTTTTAGAAATTTGTTTTTCCCGCAACGATATCGATGTGTAAAAACCGATGTATCGATGCCGGCAGACGATACTATTTGTTTTCCGGTTCAAGGAATCAAGGGATTCGAGGGGAATTCATTTGGAAGTTGGATGCATCTGCTCGTACAATCTCCGTGAATTTCGGCAATCCTTTATCAACAGTTTATCATAAGGTTTTGAAAATGCAATTTTATTATTAGTCTACGCAGTAGCATATTTATTTTCTAAGAAATAGCTAATTAAATTAAATATTTCTGAAGTGCCGGTAACTGTTGATTGATCAAACGTGGGGTGTTGATGAAGATGGCGGACAGCAGTGAAGACGCTATGGGAGGAGAAATGGACAATTTTAATGTTTTTGAAAATAACGAAAACGGTGATCACAGCGATGCAATTGATGGAGTTGAAGATGGAACTGGTGGTGGGGATGATGGGGAAGATCAAGCTGTAGACGATCCCGTAAGTTAAACACGTTTTTTCTTTGTATCGCCATAAAAAAAAAAAAAAATGGTGGGAATTGTTTGGTGTTCATTGCCCTTTCCAAGGCAAACAGCGAAAATGTATTTTGGAAATGATGTTTTAATTATTATACACGTTAGACTGCTGACGTTATTTTATGATGTAAACTAAAATTCTGATCCAAATACAT
This sequence comes from Polydesmus complanatus, assembly GCA_034692225.1. Lineage (NCBI taxonomy): Eukaryota > Metazoa > Arthropoda > Diplopoda > Polydesmida > Polydesmidae > Polydesmus > Polydesmus complanatus. Next base: position 26,403 of record JAQGAZ010001472.1, read on the forward strand.
TATAACTATAATGCTCGTCGGTATTTTGACGAAGGCGTAGGCTTATGTTGTTGAAAATTTATTACCGGTACCGTATTAATTTTTTATTTTAAATATTTTAGGAATTGGAAGCCATTAAAGCGAGAGTCCGCGAAATGGAAGAGGAAGCAGAAAAGCTCAAGCAATTGCAAACTGAAGTAGAAAAACGAATGAATGTTGGAAGTCCTCCTGCAGGCTTAAGTAAGTTTTCTTATTCCGAAATGTGAAAACAAGAGGAACAATTAATATTGCCAGTAATCGATCTTTTGCAACAATTGTTAAACCGAATCCTCATTTATCAATCGTACGATTGAAATTTCTTATGCTATGTTACGCCCGTAAATTAACGTTGAAATTTTAATTGCAGCAAGTCCGGCGAATTTATCTATCGAAGAAAAAATGGAAGCAGACGCTAGATCAATTTATGTCGGAAATGTAAGTATACATTTTAATAAAATTACAAATTACATTTTTTTTTATAAAATACTATATTTCTAAAGGTAGATTATGGCGCTACTGCTGAAGAATTAGAACAGCACTTTCACGGTTGTGGTTCTATCAACAGGGTGACAATTTTATGTGATAAATATTCTGGTCATCCAAAAGGGTAATTGATATCGAAGCTTTAGTTGTATTTGAAGATTTTAATTGTTTTCTCTCTTTTTTTTTTTTTTTTTGGACGTAGGTTTGCGTATATAGAATTCGCAGATAAAGACTCTGTTCAAACATCTGTTGCTCTGGATGAATCCCTCTTTCGAGGGAGACAGATTAAAGTAATTACTGGTTTTTTTTTTATAAAATTTGGTGAATTTTTTTAACCCACTTGATGTTTTACTTTTAGGTAAGTGCTAAACGAACTAATCGTCCTGGTATTAGCACAACAAACAGACCACCTCGAGGCAGATTCCGTGGTGGTGGTAGAGGTTCTAGACCACCTTCTTATAGCGGGTTCGGAGGGTATCGTCCAATTAGAAGACCAAGGTAATCAACTTGATCGACTTGTTAACTTTTTACGTATATTGTGCCGGATATTTTGAAAAATGTTGCTTTATATACACGTTAGAATATTGAAACTCAATTATGAAGTCAATAAACTACTGATTCAATCACAGTACATTATGTGTATTGTGCAATTTGAATGAGTTAAATTATTATTATAGTCTCGAGATGTTTTTATAATTAGTTATGTATTTTCAGGGGTCGTCGAGCAGCTTGGTACTCACCTTATTAAAATTTATTACGGTGATCATAGTCAATCTAGTGGGATCGAGCGAGACCTGGGCGAACTCTGTACAGTTAGCAATGAAGAAGCAGAAGTGAAGCGCAAAAAAAAAAATATATTTAGGTTTTTAAGACAACGTTTCATTGCATTGCTCTGCATCTGTTTGGTAACGTTGTGCATTTTTTTTTCTCAAATTTTGTGTCGAGTTTTTAATATCAAAAAAAAAAAAAGAGAGAGAGAGGGGGGTGCAATGTAATTGGACAGAGAAAAAAAAACCATCGTTTAAGCCTAGGGTTTTATTAGTTGTTCCACAAAGACTGAACTTTGTAAGTTGGTTAAGTTGAAGTTGTGAGGGAGGAAAAAAAAAAGAGAAAAGAGTGGTTAAAAGGCATAGGCGTTATCTATCGACACTTTTCTTATTCATTGTGTTCGAATGTCTTTTGCTCTTGTAGTTTGGTTTAATTTTTTCATTTCAGGTGCATGGATCTGAAATATTTTCCAGCTGTAATGGAGAGTCTTTTAATATTTTTGCTCTACCATCTCCCAAAACTTTTTTATTCCAAATTTTAAAAAAAATTGAAAGAAAAAAAAAATTGGGGTTTTAAATTTTAGATTGCAAATAAGAGTTATTATTTTTTTTTTTTTTTGACAATTTTTGTGATAAGTAAACGTAGGAGATGGCGAAGCTTTAATAATAATTTTTGAACAACTTATTTGCAATCAAAATTTGGTTGTATATATGATGCAAAAAAAAAAAAGAACAAAGCAACTGAAAGGGCAAAAAAAAAAATGTTATTTCGGAGAAAAAAAAATGAATAAATAAGTTTTAGTGTATTTTGATTTTTTTTATTCGATTTTTTTTTTTTTTTTTTTGGTTAAAATTCTATTAGATCAAAAACGTAAAGCTTGACAACTAAAATGATCCCTTAGTTTTTACTTTTTAGAAATGTAATGGTCAACGGTATTTAAGCTAGTTTTGTGTAGCGGAAATGTAGGTAGGCTAAAAGTGAATTCTGTAATTTTATTTGCTACAGTAGCTGGGTAAATCGCAGAGACGATGCTAATAATCTTCATTTCATCCATTTGATTTTAATATGGTATTTTGCCTTTTTCTCGGCTGGAGTTGACTTTCATCTTGAATCGGATCTGGTAAGCGAGTAGAAGACTAGAGTTCTCAAATCTTTTAAAAAGTGGGAATATTATTAACGATAAATAAAACTGCCATTTATAATGAATGGATTAATAAGAGTGAAATAATTACATGTATGTAGAGCAGAAATTAAAAAGGTTAGGGAAACCAATTTCTCCGTTCAGCGCTCAAGTAAATTTGCGTTTTCTAATAAAACAAAATGCAAAATAATTACAGGTACTACAGCGGCCCACGAAGGCCATGTAACATCGCTTTCGACCTTGGCGCGAGGAAACGCTTTTTTCGCTTTCGACCTTGGATTCAAGGTCGAAAG
>JAQGAZ010001473.1:0-29063 GCA_034692225.1 Polydesmus complanatus
AGATCTGTCAAATGCATTAAACCTCGATTTTGTTACCCCTGGTACTATTCCGTCATATCTATAAACCTTTGCAGCACCTTTCTTTAAACAAGGATCCACTAAAAGTTTATAATTTTTCTTCTTTTTTATCGCCTGATGTCCAGGAGGATGATGGTGAGGAGGATTAGGAACATTATGGCCTCGATCACGACCAGGGCCGACTCCAGGTAATCCTCCAGGACGATTTTTCTCGGTAGAATTAAGTGAAGTTACTAACCCAACACCGTTCATCTAAAAAAATATACAAACCAATATATATATATATATTATTTAAATATAGTAAATGTATAGAAGAAAATGTTTGATGGAACAGTAAATAAACAACACAAACGAGTTGTTTGCATAAAATACTGCGGTAGTTAAATCATTTACTAAAAATAAATGAAAGCTTTTGTAACTGGCAATCTCTAACTTTCGTTTATTTTATTTAAATAAATATAAATTAAACTACTAAAATGACCAGGAAAATAATATTAAAAAAAAATAATTTTTATGCCAAAATGATCAACACAACATTAGAGCACCCAAACAGCTTACTTTAAATAACTGCGGCTTTCATCTATAAACTAAACTGTTAAAAACAAATAATATTAACAATAAATTAAATTTTGCTTCTGAACAAAGTATTTCATTCTTGATCTCTTCATTATTAAAATAATATTTCAAAGGGCCCATAATAATCGCCCTCATATCCATTCTTGCTGGATTCAATCCCAGAATGCATTGCAAAGACCCTGAAACGGTTTTGTTATTCGTATTCAATACAAAATATTTTACGAACAAATTTAAAATACTTAAATATCAAGAACCCTATTATTCTAAATTGTTTTAATTTATATATGTACAATAAATTAATTATTACTTAATAATTAATGAGTAACAAAAACTCAATAACTATTCAAGTCTTTATGACGTCACAGGATAACACAAATATCAAATTAGTTTCAGCTTCCAGTGTAGAATGTTTTGTGAAATAATTTTGTCTTCTAAAATTTCATAAGGATTTAATTTTTTTAAGCAATACAGTATTATTATTATTATTATTTTTGTTACATTTACTTTATTACTTCAGAATTGTGTAATTAAAAATATTTGCTCTCAAAAGTTTTTCTGATCAGCTTGTCAACAAAATTATATTGTAGGCTAATCAAATGAATAATATTATGCATCTTGGGGATGTATTTTTTCTAAAATTTATTTGTATAACTCAGAAAACTCGGCTGAAAATTAATCAAAATTAATCTATTATCGATTTTAAATATCTAGAAATACCCAGTTTGAAATTTGATTGCAAAATGAATTAAAAGCGATATAATATAATACGGTAACTTTTATCACAATTTCATTTATGTATAATGAAGTACATGTAACCAAATACAAGTAAATATTTGAGTATACTGTAGTTTATGAAACAATATAGTCAAAATAACAAAAATGGGAAGTGAATTTGTGCTCTTGAAAATACAATACAAATTAAAAGTATTGCAGTGTAATTAGTTTTTTTAAAAAAAACAACAGTAATATTAGAATGACATTTCAGAAATATAACGTCAAACATTAATAACCACGAAAATAATTTTTCATAATTAAGAACATTTAAAATTTAGATTATAAATATTATCATTGTGCATTAGAATATTAAGCCGTATCATTTCTTTCATTCAAAGAAAAATATTGATTTACTGTATAACGAAGGTGCACATTTATAATGGTATACCATGCATTTAAATAAAGTGTCACAATTTATGACAATTCAGCATAAATTAATTGACAATTTAAACGCTTATCGTATTTAATACTTCAATATCTGCAAAAAAACCTCAATAGTTATCATACCAATCCGAAATAAAAATAATTGTTAATCTTATCATTAAAGTATAACTATATAGTGGTTATTGAAAAACTTTGTACAAATAGTTTTAGATAGAAGTTAATAATTGTCCGTCGACATCAAACACTCCATTACAATGCAAACAAAACTCCTTGCTGAATTTATAACAAACTTATCAACTTTTAAAATGTTAAGTTACATATTATGTTTTTAGAAAAAAAATATTTTTTGCTGCAATAAAAATACTGACAAGCTAAAATTCTGACCCAATGCCTTAATATTATTATGATCTATATTTTAATTTGCTCCAATTAATTTTAATTTGTATAATACGACATTTACAATCAAATTTTCCTTATTTACAAAGTTTACACAGCAATAAGTAATTTATGTACATGAAGGTGGAACGAGATATACTGTAATCATATCAGGTGGGCAACGGGTATGAACAATAATATACGAGAACCAGACATTGAAGTACTGTAAATGAAATATTCAATTCTACATTACATGTTGTTATTCAGCAAAATTAATTACTGTACTAACAAGTACCATTTAATATGATAATAAAGTGCAATAATTTGGAAAAGATACCGATTTATTAAAATTAAATAATCGAAATTAAAGAATATTCTTCACATTAAGGTTCACGTATACTATTTTCTACTCTAGAAATGTATTTATATATATTTTTACACATTATAACAGAACTATTCTATATAGAATTATATTCCTATTTACATCAAAACTTAGTTTTTGGAGAAATAATTCAAAGATAGAGGTGATTTATCAACATTACGATAATAATTAAGGGATAATCAAAACTTCCATTGAACGACTAGTCGACACAAAAATTGTAATACGATCTAACACGGATAATCCGTTTAGCGCACAACAAATAATATTCAAATCAGCAGTTTCTTTACAAGAGATTAAATTGAAAAAAGAAAAAAAAAATTTACGTTCACAATCAATATTAAAAACAACGAAGGGAATGTAGATTCCATAAAAAATTTGAACACAGATACACAAAATTATAAACACTTAAGACGAGACAAATAACAGCAATACGTAAACTTCTATTTAGCAATACCAAACCGTTTCAATAGCAGAGTATTTGACAAAAAATATATTTCTAGAATTATAATTATGTTTTCTAAAACTAGTAAAACCTCACTCGTTTTTACCGAAAAATAACTTAATGAAAAAAATTCTAATTTGAGAATAGAAAGTAAATGATAAGTCTATACTCTCCCACCCAATTTTAAGGTAGTACACAGCTCAAAATGATAAAAAAAAAAAGCATCTAGTTTTAGCACCCAATTAAATTTAACTTAATCGTCACACAGCAACAAAAAATTTATGAAAGGCACCAAACTGAGGTGAACCGACAGCTACACGCATTCAACGCATACACAAGCTCATACGCGATGGGCAAAATGATTCATTATCAAACACAATGCGCTCACATTTTCACAGATGAATTAAAATAGGAAAAAGAAAAGTGATGAAAAGTGGCGCACCAAATCGCCAAAGTGTGAGCATTCAAATTTTCTGGAAGTTTTGACAAAGGACAAAAGACATTTGACGAATTTGACCAAGGACAATAATTATGAATGAATGAATGAAATAAACATCTCTACTTTTTCCCCATGATCACAATAATCAATTGTTATAACACAGCTTCTTATATACGATAATACATTATAGATCTTCTGTCTAAAAAAACAAGGCACTGCTGTTCTTAACGACGTTTCTTTCGATATACTGTATTGTTACTTCTTCTAATCAGCAAACTAACAACCCCGCACTCTTTTAGCGTTACACACGCACACTTGAAATTAAAGAGAATTAAGTATTCAGAAGATAACCCGTAAGAAAATGAAAACCAAAAAAAAAGAAAAATAAATTTTAAAACGGCGCAAGTGACCGCACACGACTAATGAAGAGTGATATTAACACAAAAAGAAACACATTCATCTTGTAAATTGCAAACATAAAAATAGTGATGATCCTTTTAGGAGACTCCTGATTGATATTGATGAGATCAAAATTACAATCTATGTACACTATAATATGTCTCGTCAAAGTTACTGTAGGACCGTTGCTCTTCCAAAGGAAAACAAAAGGTGACACACAAACGAAAACAAAGATACTTGCACAAGATGAACAAAACCGCGCAGATTGGCGCGAATTCAACTTCGAATTTTCTCGAGCCACAATTTTACTACGTTGTTGAAAAATGAAGATATAATTCACAAGTAAGTCCACTGATACTTTATACAAAATCTGTTGATTGCAACCGATATAAGCAAATTAAAACTGTACACAAACTTATCACAAAAAGCAGCTCTTGATTTGTTGAAAGTTAACAAAAAATTAACTTCGTGAACAAACTAAAAATGGAAAAACTATACATGTATTCACGTTGAAATTTTTACACAACCTTTCTTCCTTAATTTTGTACAGTAGTGGTATGTTGTTGCCTCTGTTCTACTTCTTCAACATATTGAGCCTTTTGAGTAGGGACCGGAGGCAAGTTAGGCATCTTCTGCCTTAAATCTGAGCCAAACCACTTGTCGAAATTTACGCTCGTTGGACTTTCCCTCCCTGAAACATTTGTAAAATCAACTGTATTGTTGATGTTCGAACCCAAATTCATTCCGCCCCTTTTCAAAAAACTATTTAATGCTTGAGATTGCATCTGCGCAGGGCCAGCTACATTAATACTTCCCATTGAATCTTAAATATAAAAAAAAATTATAAATAAAAAAAATAAATTTAAAAAAATTTAAATTACCATTTTTCCCAATTAATGAATTTACAGATTGGCTTGAACCTTGTATAGGTCGTGAGTTGAGAGAAACCGAAGATCTTGCGTTATTATTACCCACACCCATCAACAGACTTGACATTGTTAAAGAATGTAAATTAGGCTGAACATACTGTGAAGCCGACTTTGACTGCAATTGACGAGGATCTACTCCCCGTTGATAGGCAGTAACTTGATTAAACTGGTTCAGCGCTGGACCTTTACAAGTAAAACAAATAAATTAAGGACGATTGATTGCAATCACAGCAATATTAATACAGTACAACTAAATTAATTAAACCTTATTAATTTTGTAAAAGAAAAGTTTTGAAAAAGCATAAACCACGACATTTCTTTTTTTGATAAGGAGCGTTATCCACATTTAGAACAAAACAAAATTATTATAATTGATGATCATTAAAATGCATACCTGGGTGAACAATGTTTCTCATCAAAAAATTATTGGGGGTCAAATTTACTGGGGGACGGACAGAGTTTACAGCTGGGTTATGAATATTAACCCCCCGAATCGGGAGACCAGGATGACCCAAAGTCGACATTGGAGAAATATTTAACTGACGTTGAGCGGCTGCAGCTTGTTGCTAATTTAAAATCATTAAATTAACTTAATTTTATTCAACATTTACAAATTAAATCGACATACTTGTAGTGCATATTGTTTAGCTATCTCTATATTGCCAGGATTGCCAAGGTAAGATTTATTTTGATTTCCTAACAGTTGATTGCCAGAAAGAATTCGCTGTTGTGAGGTTTGTGATCCAGGTTGACTGCTTTTAACTATTCTGCGACCTTGAAGAGGCATATGATTGGCAACATTTGTAGCATTATTTGTTGGCAAGCTCATTGAACTTCGCCCAATTGCCGGACCGTTAGAAAACGTTTGACCCAAAACCGGCCTTTGTTGAATTTGCCCTTGCTTGGACATTTTTTCCAAATCACTCGAAAACATCATTCCTCCAGATTGAGAAACAAGCGAATGGCTCATGATTTTACCTTCCGCTCCTTAAAACAATTACTCATAAAATTCACATGCGCAATTAAATAATATCAACGCTACCTAATTGGACAAGTGAGTTGAAAGCATTTTGTTGATGTGGTTGGTTTGAAGCTATAGGGGAACTAATTTTGGCGACATCTTTATCTTTACCAACTTGCATTTTTCTCATTACCGATGTAGGAATAATGGATAATGATGGAGATAGACCCGATGGTGCCTAATTTTAGAAAAAATACAAATTTAAAAAATTAAATTAAGTCCATAATACCAAACTATAACCTTTCCCAAAGCGCCACTATCCACAAATTTATTAGAAATAGAAGATTGCGACCTAAGAAAACAAATTTTAATGAAAATTAGCTGCTTTTTAACTTCTAAACTAAAACAAATTTACTCTTGCATTTCTTGGCGCTTTCTAAAATTTTCCTTTTGTTCTTCCAATTTCTTCTTTATAAGAGCATTTTGCATTATCTGCTGAGTATGAGCTCTTAATTCCTGAGGAGAAGGCACACGAGCCAAAATGTGGCCAGCCTAAGAATTGTATCAAATTACAAAGTTAAATAACTTTATATACCAACTATTTATGTAATTACCTGTACTTGTAAAGTATTTGAATTCAGCGAAGCTACAGGTGCCATAGATTGAACCATTTGTGATGGATGAATGGGAGATGGTGCATGACTGATCGGTGGAGGATCTTGACGAAACACTAGAAAATAAAAAAAAAAAAAATTTTTTTATTAAATATAAATAAATTTATTTTTATTTTATTGCGCCCGTTATGGACATTTCATAAATTCAATTCATACTTAATGGCGATGGAATGTTTGGTCTTTGTGGATGCTGCATGAATGAATGTGAAGGAGACATCGATATAGGACTGATAGGCCCGTTACTTAAGTGAGATTGAGAATGCATATTTGGCGACCCTCGCGAATGTTGGATAGCTGGTGGTTGAATAGGACTTGGTTGGCGTGGTGGACCCACTTGTTGCTGCTGCTGTTGTTGCTGTTTAAGAATAGCAGCCAAAATTTCCCTTTGTTGTTGTTGAATACTGTTTGCTGGGGGATGTTGAGATGATGCTGAGCCAGCTGCGTTTCCACGAACATTTTTTAAATTAGACTTTCCGAGTAATTGCTTAGGGGCTTTTTGTACGCTATCGATACTTGTATACATGTATGGTGAATGATCTTGTTGAGAAACGCCGTGATTAGTATTAGTTTTATTTAATGACTTCATAAGCATCGCGTCCAAAGATGGAGCAGGCTCTTGATTTTGAGTGGAAAACAATGACAAAAAATCGTTAGCCTTCTGTGAATTCTCTTGTGGCATTGGTCTAGTATTTCCGTTCAGAAATCCTAATAAAAAATAAAAAAAAAGAATCAGCAAATACGTTAAAACCTAGTTTCATAAATTTCATTCACAAACCATTTAGAAGATCTTGTTCAGTTGGTGCATGTTTTAATATATCCATCATATGTATTTTCGATTGGCCCGTTGGCACATGAAATTCCCCGCCCTAAAATAAGTAAATCTTTAAAGAATATATAACAATATATAACAATAAATTAAATTACCTGTACGACTTTTCGATCTTCTTTTTCATAGCCATTAAAACTAGAATTCCGAGATGATGCTGGAGTAGCTCTGCCATCAGAAATCTGGGACAACTACGACGTAAAAGAGCATTAATACAAGACTACATACAAGCATTAACGGTAATTTTACCAATTTCTCAAAGGCATTCATTGATGCTCCATTTGAAGAGCCTTGGAACAAGTCAGGCCCGTTTGCATCTGCTTGGTTACCATTTTGTTGATTGGTATTCCCCGTTCCAAGAACAAGACTCTTTAAATCTGCTTCCATTTTACGGAGCTCTTTCGAAGAACTTGATTCTGGAAAATTTGATGGCGTGCTTTCATTATCAATAAACAGTTGGTCATCCCGATTAGACTGAATAATATTTAGTAGATGTTTACTACTATCACTACTTGATTTAGTAAGTTGAGCAGGACTAATAGGGGCAAAATATGTATCCGACCCAGAAGTTGGCGAAGCGACTAAATCTCCGTGATCGCTTAAATCTAAAAATACAAATTGTAACAAAAGCCTCCATTAATAAGCATAAAAACTTACTGCCGATAATTGGTGCAATGAGTTCATCTTGAAAAGAAGAACGTCGACTAGTATCCGTACTATTATTAATTGGAGAAGGTTCTCGACGGAAAAATTGCCCAAAGCGGCTACCACCTAAGTTAGTGTCTGCATTTTCAGGACTTAATGATGGCTGATTAAAATATTCCAAAATAATAATTAACTAAAGCTTATTTCAGCTGTCAATTTGTAAATAATTAGAATACGTACTTGTGCCATAGTAGCCATGTTATCGAATTTAAATAAATCGCCAAAATCAAATCCGGCAGCAACTCTTTCTTGATCTTCACCATCCTTTTCAAACGAAGGAGTTTCAGCAACGGAAGAAGTTGTTGCAGCAGCAGCATGATTAACTGCAACACGAGATTTCTTTTCCGATATTTCTTTTCCTTCAGATTTATTAACCACTTCTTCAATCGCAGGCGATTTTGGTTTTCTCCAACTTTTCTTTCTTTCGCGTTTATTCCCATCCTTCCCTCGCAATTCATCTTCATCATTTGGCTCATCAAATCCTCTTAATTCGATGAACTCCGATTGGCTTGTGGGACCGCCGCTAAACCATTCTGGCTCTTCTTCCTCTTCTATTCGCCGAAAACCTATTTCAAAATAATTCTAGATAAGAATTTTTAGTCTATATTTACAATAGCAGTATACCTTTATCTTTACTTCCTCTCCGATCATAATCTCGTTCTTTGTTAGACATTTCACGGTTTGATTTAATGTCATCTCTTCTAAACCTGTCTCTGTCATTGCGACCCCGATCCCTTCCATTGTCTCTTTCAAAACTATCTCTGCGATCATTACTACGGTACCCAAATTCCCGTTCGCGCTCTCGACTAAAAAACCTTCCGCTGCCAATTCGCCTAGATGGTTCTCGATGATTCTCTCTACAATAATTTTACACAAATAAATAAAATTAATTATTTTTCGTTTCTGTAACATTTCAAGAACTTCCTTGAAAATCAAAAAAGCAATTAGTAGTATTCTTCGAAGATGGCATTCTGGCCACTTGTGGCTCTCCGTACTTCACTGTTGCGCAGTTGGTCTTTGCTTCCGATGAGAAAGAAATAAAATTAATTTAAGCTCACCTTTCGCTATTGCGCAAATCCGGTGGACTTTCTGATCTGCGATTGCTGCCAGTCGATTGTTGGGTTACATGGCATCCAGTTCCAAAACTGCGCCTTTGAGGACTCAAAACAATACCATCTTGCTCATCCTTTAATCTTTCTTTAGGATCAGCTACATTTAACAAAAATATAATATGCAAATCAATTTACAATTACATAAGTAAAGCATTAATATGGTACGAACCCAATTTACGTTTTCCAGCAAGAGCATCACGATCTAGATCAGCTGGGCGTTCTCGTTTAGATTTAGGCTCATCCGAAACAGATTTCTGACCATCATCATTTCTCTCGTTTAAAACCCACTTCTCAGGATCCCAAATACCAAAATCGCTATTGAAAAGTTGAAATTATAATTTCTTTTGTTACAAATTACACATTACAAATTTTACTTGAAAAACTCTAATTGTAAGTAAGAAGGACGTAATTTAGCTCCAGTAGTTTTAGAAATTGCAATTAATTGATCCTAGTAAATTACACGTTTTAATAAATATTTTCAAAATCAAATATATTGTGCCTCAATAGTAATCATTACCTTATTGTATTTAAATCTTTGAGTAGTTGGCGTATCGGGCATCGTTAAAATCTCTGCTAGTATACTTCGAGAATTACCTTCTGAAAATATTAAAAACAATTGATAAAAGTTAATAAATTAAATAAAAAAAAATTTAGAATACGAAGTTAGCAAACATTGAACTTGTGTATAAAAAGTGGGACGCAGTCACAATTTCAATGACAGTCGTCGCCATTATTTTGTAAATCTAATAGGCTACGGTACTATATCGTTGTCAATATAACATCTAATTTTAAATCAACTATTGCATAATGATGCCACTTAAAACTTCATACAATAATCATAATTTAAATTCCTTAAAAAATTCCTTAGGAAAAACAAAGGACATACCGCTTGGTTTCTCCACCTCTACATTTTCTTCAATAGCATTTTTTGATAGCCCATTTTTCTCAGATTGCTGAGGCGATGATTGCTTCGCCATAATAAATTCAAAAGGCCAAAAAAATCAAGAATAATTTAACAGACAAAGATTCAACGCAATTGAAAAGTATTATTGAAGGTTTTGGATTAAATACGTGAGCGAATTGAAGTTATTTCTTGCTCAAATGATACTGTCGTCGTCGTTATGATGACAATTACCCCACACAAGTATACAAGGAAGACACAACAAGATTTTGAATTTTATGTGACCTATTTTGTTACAATATTTTGTTTTAAAGAAGCAAACGTGAAACGCGAAAAATTTAATAGTACTACTGCATCAGCTATGTTACAACGGAAATTATTTTTAACAAAACCCCCAACAACGAGTCCACACACACACAGATCTAAAGAAAATGTCGCCGAACGTCATCACAGATGAAAGTAACCCGGATGTTGAAAGCCTTTTTACAAAGTTAAGTTAAAGCCGAGTTTTAAAATAATTTTGAAGTTTTACTAATAAAAAAATTAAATTAATAAAATTGTTTTTAAAATATTGCTATTAATTTATATTTTAATTATAAAGTTTTGATTAAAATTCCTGAATTATTTAGAATAATTATTGCACAACAACCACCCATTGCGCATGCCTAGAATTCCGTCCTTCTATCTCCTGTTGCCTTTTTCCAAAGAAGACAAGTTTATTAAAATTAAACAAAATTTAAACAATTCGATTATAAAATAATTGTATTTGTTAAATTGCCATCTGAATAAAAATGGTTCTTTAATGCTAACGCGGATTAATTTTTTAAAATAAAATTTAAATATCAGATTCCGCGCAAGCTTAATTTTTATTTACATACTGGTAGTTGGAAGTTAATTTAAAACCAACATAAAAAATTATACAGTAGTAGGCTTCGATTAATAAAATTGATGTTGATTAGATTAAGATTTCTTTTTAATAATTTTTGGATTTTTTAAAATACACAAGTGGGCTACAGTTTTTCAAATAAAACTAAATTTTAATATTATGAAAAATTGTTAGTAAATATGGTAATAAAATTTAAAATTTTACCTTTAAGTTGAAGATAACACATTATATCTAGAATTTGATTTTCTAGAATTGCAGACATGAATTCCTCATAATTATAATGCTTTTGCAATGAATCAATGACGTCTTTAATTTGTTCAGTCAGTTGATCTTTATAATTCGGCAATAATCTATACGAGTAATTTTGACAATTTTCGATCGGAAACAAGCAGTTATGACAATCCATTCCTGATCTATGATAGCATGAAGGCGAAAATTTAGAAATCCAAGGTGGATTAAATCCTATTCCCAACATTTTATTTTACAAGTAACAATAAAGTTGTTAAAATCTAACTTATTCCACAGTCAATATCGTTTGACTGACTGCGACACAAAGAAAAATTTCATCAAGTGATTAAAATCGCAATAATACCCTCAAGTTAAAATCAATGTTGAAATTCCAAACTGGAATAATAATAGAAAGATCAAAGTTTAATCGAATTATCAGCTAATTCAACAATATAATTATTCAACCACAACGAAAGCAATTTAAATATTTTAAAAACAAAGAAAAGCCAAATAAATTAGAATATATTATTCGTATTAATTTGCAAATATTTCCTTTTAAAAATATAAGCCGTCATTATCAGCTTGTTAATTTGACAAACATGAACAAATTTGCATGTTTTATGTAAAAAAAAAAAGCGAAATCAGACACGTTATAGTTTGCAAATTTTAAAAATCTAATTATACTCAGGTAAACTATGTGTCCATGAGCGACAATTGTAGCACTTTTTCTAACATTTCATCTTCAGCTTTGAGCCTCGATTCCTCTTCCTGCTTTTCTTTTTCTGATAGTTCAATAGCTAATCTTAATTGATCATCTAAGTCCAACTGTGGCGGATTATCTATGGAGGGATTGGACAACTGATGTACATGCAATTGGTCGATGGATACAGTGTCGTCTGAATGAAAACTGTTTTGAGTTTGATATAACATCAAACTATCATGAATGGCCCTAAAGTCGATTTAAAAATCAAAACTCAATAAATACCGGTACTGTGTCATATAAGAAAAAACTAAACATACAATTGAATTTGTTCTTCTTCGTCAGAACACAAGAGATTTGATTGCACGTCATATGGGAGAGGTCGTTGATTTCTCAAGGCTTCCCAAATAGTTACCTTCAAATTTAACATGTCAAAAAATTAAATTAATTGTTACCGTTCAGAAATTTTCTAATAAGCCATCATGAAAATCATTTTATTTATAAAAATATAAAACTCGTAATCTAATGAATTATCAACTAACTTTATCTCTTTCTGAACCCTCTTCCATTAGACTTTGTTGAATGGCGCATTGCATTAACTCGTCATCATCCTCCATGCTGAACTGACGTCGAAGGTCAGTCCCTAAAATACACAATTTAATTATTAAAATTTAAAAAGTAAAAATGGAAATTGTAATGCACAATCAAATAACTACAACAAACATAGCAAGCGTGCAGTTAAAGCATTCTCCATAATCCTAAATATTAAAGTTAGACATCAATAGCAAAAATTATTTTAAGTTTACGATGCCGAACATTAAAATAAAGTCGAGAAAAATAACAAAAGATGAAGAATGATGAATATCATTTAAGATGCTTTAAATGTTACATATATTCGGTGCATCATTCTAAATCGTTTGAAAGCTGAAAAATGTGTTCACCAATGATATCGCACTTACTTCTTCCACACTCACTTATTTTCTTTTGTTCATCAAAGGGAAGAGAGAAAGGGTCATCCTAAACTTTAGTGTACAACCAGACGAATAAAAAAAAGTTGGAAAGAGAGTTTTAGAAGATTAAAGAAATGTCAAATTCTCACACATCCACACACACTCGCCCAGCAGAACATATAAACTCATGATTGATTGATAGATAAAAAAAATTAATCGAAAATCAATAGTTTTGATTAAGTGCAAAAGAATTATATAAATTGAAAATAAAAACAACAAATGAA
The DNA here is from genome assembly GCA_034692225.1 of Polydesmus complanatus. Lineage (NCBI taxonomy): Eukaryota > Metazoa > Arthropoda > Diplopoda > Polydesmida > Polydesmidae > Polydesmus > Polydesmus complanatus. Next base: position 12,946 of record JAQGAZ010001473.1, read on the forward strand.
CAACGATAGACTGCATGAGCAAGCTTATGTTAAAAATAGGAGTCAAACAATTAATAGCTACTTTGTTGTTATACCTAATCTTAAATAATTTGACGGGGGCTCAAATATTGAATCACACAACAAACAACTTAAATTTGTATCTTCTTCGACCATAGAAACCCCATCAACAGGATTATCCTTCGCAAATATGTTTCCAAAAGTCACGCGAGCGTTTAAGATATGGAACAATGGAATCTCTAAAAAAAAAATATTTTTTTAAAAATTAACATTAAAAATCATTAATGTACATTTAAAACAAACCTATTTTAATTGGAAATCCAGAAGGCAATTGCAAAGTAATAAAATCTTTTAATTTAGCAAAATGCGAATTACTAATCGCCATTAAATCGACAATTGGAAGAACCTATCAAAGAATGAAAAGAGACGAATTATTATTAAATCCAAAATAGAGGTAAAAATCGCAGTTAAACCTGTTCTTGAAGCGATAAAGGATAATTATCACATAACCATAAATTAGCTTTGAACTTCTGAATTTTATTTGTTATCTCCTTGGGTCTACCAATGTCCTTTGCTCCAAGATCAATTTCTTCATCAAAATATTCTTCTGGTAACAAATTGCAAGGATTGCTAATGTTAGCAACAATTTCCTATAATCATCCGATAAAAAATTCTTTGGCACAGTGTTAAACAAGTCATTAAATAAAAATAAAATTTACCCCGTTCACAGGAAATGGATTGGTTATCTCTTCACTTTCAGCAATTCCTAAGAATGATTCAAAAGAAGATTTTGCCTGCTTATTTTTTGATTTATCTGCATCAGTTAAGTGTTCCATTCTCGTTTTAGTTACTAGTTCAACATTGCAAGCGTTATAAACCTTTAAAAGATTAAATATGCCGATAACAAAAAATTAGTCACAGCGCTTGAAACTAGGGAACACAACAAATTACGATAAATTCTCTACCTTGCAATCATATCCGTTGACAACTTCCGTTTTATCACTTCGCCAACCCCAAATTCCTGAACGATTCCTTAAACCAAAATTAAAAACTTCAACGCAAAGTTTATTTCAATACCAATAAATTGTAATTTAAACCTTTCGAAACTGATTTTTTCAGTATCAATAAACGTTGACACTATTGGACTCGTAAGCCTTGCAGCCACTACTTCCTCAGTAGATCTCCCATAAGCAACATCAATGCCCTGACTAGCCAAAATACTTTGTTGTTCAACATAAACTTGTTTAGTATCGTGATCTATTTCAATCATCAAAGCTGTATCCCCTAACAATCATCAAATTTATATAAAAAATATATTTTAATATATTACAAAAATAATATATTAATTTTCGCAAAACCTACTTTGTCCTTTAAAAATGTAACTTCGATTGCCTCGCTGCCACGCACTTTGTTCAAATCCAAGTAAAGTAGTATCAATTCTTACATTGCATCCTAAAAAATTGCAATACCCGGCAATAAACCAAATTATAATTGGACCAAAAAATAATTATATAAAATGCATCCAACCTCTTTTATAAACTTTATAAACGTCGCTTGGGCACATTCTCGATACTAAAGGCACTGATATAAAAAATAAAATTTAAATGTATGATTACAATTTTAAATGAACATTTTTACCCCAGCTGGTAAATTCCCATTTCATTTCCACATAAAAATCTGGAGCCTATATTGAGAGTAAAGTTAGTTTACCAAATGCATTATTAAGACAATTTAAATAAAATAAAATTAATATATATCAGACAAATTCTTTGATAAAAGTATAAATAACTTTAAACTTCAAGGTAGTCTACCATAGACAATTGACCAAACTTAATCATTAATAATAATAATACTGTAAATGGCAATTGCCAAAGGGTAATTTAGTCTCGATTTTTGCATCCACACGTAACATAGCTGACTTTTATACAGAATGCGCCAAATTTTTTTTTAATTAAATTAAAACTAACTTGCGATATCAAACTCCAGTATTTTGTTCACGATTGGCATAAAAAGGTTTTTTCAAGTAACTGTATCTCATAACTTTCGATTTCTAAATTCAATTTGGTCGGTAATTTATTAAATAAACGAATAATTATGAATTTCAACGTCAGAATAAAATCGACCCAATTATTATCGGCCGAAGATAATATAGAGTTGCTAACTTTAATATTACGGGAGGAAGGTAGGAAGTTAAAATCGGAATCCCAAACCTCCCATCTTTTTGCATAAAGTGCTATTGGAGGTCACAACAAACAAGCTCACGATAAACGAGTAACATTATACTTTTTTTGATAACCTTAATTTATCGCGAGCCTTTTTGAGATGATTCCCAATGCCACTTCCTGTTTGAAGGTTTCGATTGCCAGCCTAATGTTACTATGGTCCTCAAAAAGTGATAAGCTTCCTGAAGACCGTAAATATCACCGATCTATAACAATTAATGTTACATTTTAATATTACTTAATTCCAATAACTTCGGAATCAATTAGTCCATGAAGAAAATTCATAATTATTTCTTTTCTTTAATAAGCCCTTAGCCGGATGTTGTCATTTAAAAACCTAACACCTACACACGCAAAACTACTGCACGCCCTCATACGATGCTTGCACCAATATTAACATTTAAAGCCATATTTTGTCGTGTAAAATGACCACTCAAATTGTTCTGCTACAAGATAATTAAAAAAAAACTCAATTACTCAATAAACCCTCAAACGAACTTTCGTATTAACTAGTTTTTGCATCGTATCATTGAAATTGAATATTTATATTTTGAGATTCGCACTACCAAGACTTTGTTGTATTGTACCTGAAACCTTTTTAAATGGTTTCCGGTGAATTGAGTGAAGTGCCATATTACAAAGATAATAATAACAAAAGCTCAATATAATTTTAAAATAACAAGTACGTCTTGTAGTCTTTGCAACAATTCTGGGATTCCTCCAATTCGAGTAGTATATCGATTCTTATCTCGTTTGTCTACAACTGCTTGCACTAGTTCTGGATCACCCGTTGACACAGCTTCTTGAACGACTAAAAAAGAGAGAAAAAAATAAAAATATAAAAGTGGAATCAATCAAAAAAAAAAAAATCCATTCATATAAATTGAGCAATAAAAAAAAATGGGTACTTGTCCATCCGCCTTTGTTAGCAATGTCGACACTCGCATCAAACTTTAAGAGAACTCGAGTGCTTTCTAAAAATCCCAAAGTGACAGCTAACATTAGAGGTGAACGGCCTCGAGGATCTAACGTCTCAATATCGCCCTAAACAGAAACCACCAAACATTATCGATTAAAAATATTAGCTTCAACTCATCCAATTATATACTCTATATACCATAGACAAAGCGCAGTCACATAAATAATGATCAAACAATTCCCAAATTAATAACAATACTGTAACAACTCTCTCTCTCTCCCTTTTGACTGCACAACTGTAATTTCCCAACAGAGTGAGAGAAAGAAAACCCGCGTACAATGTATGTTGTAAAATAACAGCGCATGCACATATTTTCATCATTTATGGCCAAAAACATAAAGATCGTAATCGTAAAACTAAATCTGAGAGAACCAAAAACTTGATCCCTATCCACGAAAGTATAAAAATCCTACGTGACAAAGTGAATAACCGTAGTTTACGACATTCACAATAATTTAGATCATGGCTCTTATAAAAGGTCAAAAAAAAATATATATACAGTATATATCTTTTTTTTTTTTTTTTGAAGCAATGACCTACCCAAATCGATCAATATCGATCAGTTCTATCATGTATCGGTGCCAAAAACTTTGGCGACGGTAGTACACTAATTGGTAATTAGCTCCCTGATTCAGAAATACGTAAAATAAGCGCACCATCAATCTTATGTAAAAACAATAATAGTAAATACCGGTAATAATAATTACGGTATTAAACTTATTAATACTGCAAACCCTTTTGTAAATTCAAAGAAAAATTAAAACTTTTTTAAAAAGTAGTCAGTATACACTGTAGTTACTTAAGAAGTTAAATCCTCATTATTTATTATTTCTACAATCTTGTGATAAATTTCAATTAAAAAAGTTCAATGTTTCGAACTTAAATTCAAACAACGGCGTTTAAAATTTTAGCGAAAGTGCATACAGTACGTACTATGTACACTGTACTGTACATGTACGTCTATCAGAAAAAAATACGTCATTCATCCAAATAATATTTTTCAATAAATTTCGTTTTGAAGCATTAGATAAGCTTACGGTGCTTACCCAATATTTTGAATTTTATTTTGTTTGGTCATTACTTCAAAATTTCTTGTGACAAAATTCTAATGGGCCTATTAATTTTAAAAGTATAATGTTATCAATTACAAAAGTGTTTATTATTAAAATTATTAAAATTTATGAACATTTACTGATTTAGGGCTACTAGACAAAGCCGTCTTTCTATAGTAACTACGCATACATTTATTAATATTAATTTAAGAAAAATAGTCACGGACTGTTTCGTTTTATTAAAAGTTAATTGAATTATTTTCCCAAAAAAATAACGCAATAACAAATAACATTAATTTGTCAGCTCCGAGTAAACTCACCAATTAAATATTTAGTTGCCACAAGATTCATTAAGTTTTGGTTTACGACCAAAACTTTACTACCAAAATTTTACCATTTAATTTACAAAAAAAAATTTCAAAATTAAAATGTGTTAGCTTATGAACTATTGCATGAGGCAGTCTACAGCTGAGCTGAGCAGAAACAGGTTACATCTCTGCTTTTTATTTACCCTTTTTATTTATAGTGCCCATAATTATAGAACTTATGGTTTTGGTCCTCCATTCAAATAACAAAATTATGCAGGCAGCGATTAAAGTCCCCACAGGACTCCCCTATCAAATAAAACCTCTCCCCCCTCATTACAATTGAACATCGCAAATGTAAAACAAGCCTTGTAATAATAATTATGAAGAAACACAAATTAAAATTATTAAAAAGTGCCACATGTAGAATTGTTAAAAAAATAACATGTTTTCCACTTTCACCTCTGCAAACCATGTTTTAGCTAAATAAAGCTTATTGAAGATAATAATAATTATTAACAAGTATGTTTTCCACCAATCGTCTATGGCCACCAAACTCTTAAGGGCGCCTCTGATTATTATAGTGTGCTGCCTTTCACACTCCTCGTACCTATACGAGTTCGCACGGGAAGACCAACAAATTTAATACTATTAAATGCTCTATTTTAAAAAAATCCTATGCTAAAATGATATAAATGTTTAAAAACCATGATGGTTTTCGTGTATATTGTACCACACGAAGCCAAACAATTATTGAGTGAGGTTGTGAAAGAAGAAATTTCCATTTTAATTAATTCAACTAGTCATTTTAGCTTATAATAATTTGGTCATATTTTTGATTTTAATTGAATGCACGTTTAACGCCAATAATAAAATTCATTAAAAAGAAATTATTGTTAAACGCTTAACAAAATTCCACTTTATAATGATGCTAATCAGTTTAACAATTAGGCTGTATAAAGAAACAATAAAAATTTATGATAAAAGAAAAATAAACAGATATTATACCGTAATAATTTTAAAAATGGACCGAAATATACGGTACAGCACAGTAATAATAGTTTCAAAAATGTAAGTTTACCTTGTTTAATGTCAACACTTTTTCTAATTCTTCATAATCGTTGTGCCACACAAGCCAGTGAAGCGGGAACCGAGATTTTAGTTGCTGACTTTTTTCCGAACTCATTCTTGATTAACAATTACGATAATAACTAATCAAAAGGCTTGCATGAAATTAATTGAATTCTGGTGCAAAAATTTCCATCTATTCATAATGTCTTCCTCAAATGTCATCTGTTCAATGAAATCAGCTTGATTTTGCTTCTTTTCATCAACGCTGCATACGTGAAACGTCAGAAAAACTGCAGTATTTCCATAAATAATAATAAAACATTGTATTCAATTACCGTTAATGCATTATATTATTTTGCTTAAACAATTAACTTCATGCGAAAATAAACTCATTTCCATTATCCCTCTATCGCATTTTACGCCAGGAGATGATTTTTGGACATTTCCACAAAATTTCCGGAAGTGCATGAGTGACGTCACTTTGTCATATGACTTTTTTTTTTCTATAAAATTAATGAGGGTTTAATTAGTTTGTAATGCAGTTATTGGTATATTAAAAAATTGTTAACCTAGTTTAATATATCTTTATTTGAATTTTTGTAAGCAAAATTTGATGCATTTATAATGATAATTTTTTTTTTCTTCTAAAAAAATTAAAAGTCAACTTGCTTTAAATTCCCAATAGAGGACTCGCCAATCTCAGAAAGATTTTTCACAATAACTTTTTCTCGAAAATAATTTTGTTTAGAAGTTGGTGCTTAATATCCTATTAATCCGAAGCAATCATGAGCGACGACAAGGTAAGATTAATATTAAATTGTTATAAAATACCAAAATAATTAATTGTTAATTTTATTTTGTTATGTAATTAAGGAAGTTGAAGTTGTAGAGCCTTCTAGCCCAGATATACATTTCGAACCTATTATACGATTGCCAGAAGTAGATATAAAATCATGCGAAGAAGATGAAGATGTTCTATTAAAATTGTGCGTAATAATTATAAAATAATGAAGATTAGAAATTCAGCTTATTCAATATTGTGGTTCTTTAGGAGAGCCAGATTATATAGGTATTGTAGCGGAAAAGATGATTCTCAAGGAGAATGGAAAGAGAGGGGAACGGGAGAAGTTAAAATTTTGAAACATAAAGAAAAAGGCACAATAAGATTATTAATGAGGCGCGACAAAACCCTTAAAGTTTGCGCTAATCATTATAGTAAGTGTTACAAAATTTACAAATAGTTGAACGTTTAGTCAAATAAATATTGTGTACTTTTACAGTCGCTACTTGGATGGATCTTAAACCAAATTGTGGAAGCGACAAAGCATTCGTATGGAGTGTTGCAGCTGATTATGCCGATGAAGAAGCTAAAGAAGAAATGTTAGCGATCAAATTTGGAAATGCAGAACGTAATGATCTCGTTATAATTATTCGAAAATGAAAAGTTTTAGAAAATTATTATCTTTGTTATAGATGCAAGTAAATTTAAAGAAGTTTTTGAAGAAAGTAAAAAACAAGTAGCGGAAATGCCTTCTCTTGATGGTGAGAAAATGTCAGATTGATGTTAATTGATAAAAAAGAATTTTAATTTTTGTTAATGTCAGATTCGTCATCTGAGGATGAAGACGACGACGATGTCACAAATAAATTAAAAGAATTGAATGTGAATTCGGGTGAAATTCCCGAGCCGGAAAAGCTCGAGAAAATTGAATCTAAATCTAAAGACGGTAAAGAAGAAACTGATAGCGAAAATGTTCCTCAAAAAGCCGCGGAAGAAGTTTAGCTTTTTTTTTATGTACTTATTTTTGCTTTCTTATGAACATTTCACACTACATTTCCGACGGTTCTTGTACCTGATTATAACATACATTCGTCTTTTTGTGCTTTTTTTTTTCATTTTGTGATACTGTTATTTTTATTGAAAGTTCGACCAACAATATTCAATTTATTGTATTATGTATTTAGAACTGGAGGCACATTTTTTTTGCCATTTGCCTTACAAATTTTTTAAATAAAACTAAATGATTCGATTTTAAAATTTGAAGTTTCCCCATCTTTTTAAAGTTCATCTTTTGAAAATTGGGTAAAACTGCTCAGGATATTTATTCTAGCTTGGATCTCATTTTTCTTTTCTGGCGTAATTTTCCCTTTTTGAATGTTTTGCAAACGTTCCAATTCCGTGTTGATGAAATCCTCACCTTTATCATTTATTAAGTTCATAAATTTAATGTAATATTGCGCTGACTTTTTCTTGGACTCATCCGTTAATGATTCACTGGTTGATTTTGCACGCTCGACTATTTCTAGTCTCTGTTGCTTGTTTGATTTAATAAATTCCACCGCTAAACTATCGAAATCATTTAAGCAAGATGATAATCCGATACGAATTCCTTTTGGGAAAATATTTCAATGGATATTAAACAAAAATTTCAATTAAAAATTTAGAGAAATTCAATGATAAAAACAATATTATTGTTACCGGTTTCAGTTTTCAGGAAATTTTTTATTTCGTCCACTTTAAAATTGGGCGATGTATATTTTATGGGCTCAGCTTTTCCTTCAATAAACAATCTCAAAGCTGGGAAATCGTCTTTACTAATGCCGTACTTAGCCGCCAAGTCCGAATTATCTTTTTCCGCGTAATCTAAAATTTTTGTTTTGATAATAATTATATAGAAGCTTGAAATGAAAAGAAAAGCGTCAAATTTTTCCTTTCGCTATACCGGTACCTTTAACTCCCACTTCTGCAACAATCAAGTCGTCAATATTATGCGCGGATTCAACAAATTTTCCAAATTCATCGTGCTTTTCACCATAAGGATAAAAAACGTCAAATTTTACCAATGCCACTGGAAATTTTTTAATGACCTGATAAATAAATTAAGCTATGAAATTATTATTATCATTGTACACGTACACAAATACCGGGAAGGTGGGGGGTTGGTACCTTATCGAATGTCCACGAATCTAAGTTAATAGCACCTTTAGTATCCAATGCATTCACAAATATTGCACAAATAGTAAATAAAAATATGACCAATAAGTTATGCCATTTTATAAAAAATTCCATTTTTCTTAAAATACGATAAGAATTTTTGTACTCGGAAGACTTGTCACCTTTGAAAAAACAACTCAAATTACGAAATTCACCGTAACGCCCTCTGTTATCAATTTAAATAATATTAGAGTCACGTGCTTAACTTCTGCTTTCTTAAAAGGTATAATTACGCAATAAACAACCAACAGAATTTAGAAATATTAAAAACTGGTTGCATTTTGCATATATAAACAATGATGCAAGAAAGGCGCAAAAGTGCATTTATACGGTAACTCAAAATTAATAGAGTTTTTAGTCAAGGTGTTTTTAGTAATATTTTTTTTTTTTAAAAAATGGCTTTACTTTATCGTCAGTTGAATAAGCCTATGCTAGATATATTAAATAAAAGTTTGATGTTGAAAACGTTTAATTTATTGCCAAAATATGAGCATTTTGCAAAACGGTTTTGTTCTGAACAAGTAAATAAGAAGAGCATCAATAACAACGGCTATGGTAACGGTATTCAAAACTTGTCGCGAATGATTTCAAAAAAGCGGAGTGGAAAAGGATTAAAAAATAATGTTCCTAAGGTAGTATTATTTCCTTATTTAATAATGATAATGTAAAATCTACTTAAAATTAACACAATCGACTACAGAACCTTTGAACAGCTGATTGGAGCATGTACCATTTCCAAACATTAATTGCGAAATTGCTATTACCGTATTTACTTAGAATTTGGTTTGACCAAGTTCTTTATTTTATTAGGAAGGCCACTGGGGAGCAATAGCATATGCAACAGCTGATGAAATTGACATAGAAAAATTATTTGAAGGACTAGTCAAGCAGGGGCTATATATTACTAACGAACTTCCTGATGGTACCTTAATTTACAGTATTATAATTACTGTATTTGTAAACAAGTCAAGTTTAGCTTAACATGTTAACAATGTAAATATTTCAGATGTTGACGATGCTTTGAAAATCACGGCTAAATATAAAGTTTTAGAAGAGCACAGGGAAATTTACATTTTTAGGTTAATTTATTTTTAAAATAATAATTATGCCGGTATAAAACAGCAAAAATGCTTGTATTTTTATTAAATTCAGAGAAGGATGTGTAGTATTTTGGAACGTTCTGGAAATGGAGGTTTAAAAATTAGTTTAATTGTTTATTTAAATTAGATAATGATTTATTTTTTTCATGACTGAAGATATTGTCTTTTTTGACGTTCCTAAAACCATATGCGGATAATTTATATGATGAGAATCTAGTTAAAGATGAAGCTGAAGTTATGGAATATTCTTATGCAGAGTAAATAATGTTTGTTACGGTCGTATGTACTAGTAGTATAATTATTACAATTACTATTTTTTATTAGAGAAATTAAGTTGTGTAATGCTATGTCATTTATAGAAATGGCCCCAGGTTAACAAAAGGCAAATTTTATCTAAGCAACGGAAATACAACTACCGGTACGGATTTAACCAAATATACGTTTTCTAATGGTTTGGCGCTATCAGGTATTTTTTAAAAAAAAAAAGTTTAGAGTTTTTGTTTTTACATTTTTTGTTGCTCCCAGTTAAATTAGGGATATGGGAAAATACGTTAGATCAATTTGTCGAAAGCATTGAAGAGATTTCAGAAGTAAGATTTAATTCGTTTGATATAAAAAAAAAACTGTAGTATAAACAGTTTGTTATTAAAAATGATTTATTTAAGGATCTAAAATTTGGAAGGCCAATTAGATTAAACCGAGACCAAGTTTTGAAAAAAATGGGAGAATTATTTTCACTACGGTAAATTTTAAACTGTTTTGTTTTATTTCAAATTTGAAAAAAAAAAAAATAATAATTTTCTCCAAAAGGCACATTATTAACCTCAGTTCTGATTTACTGGATACTCCTGATTTTTATTGGGAACGAGAAGATTTAGAACCATTATTCCAAAAAACTTGTTCGCATTTTAACATTGCTAAAAGAACTCGCGTAAGTGTATTATTTTAAGGTTTTTTATTTTAATTTGGTGTTTGGGTAAAAACGTGTTCTTAGGTTTTGAATGAAAAGCTAAATCACTGTCAGGAATTAATGCAATTATTAGATGAGCACCTAACAGATAAACATCATGTTCGTTTAGAAATAATGATTATTGCTTTAATTACTATTGAGGTAATTCTATCAACCTAATAGATAAAATTTAAATACGATTAATAAAGCTAAATTCTAAAAAAAAACTTTTATTTATAGGTTTGTTTTGAAGTTGTACATTGGATAATTTAAAAATAGTACCCTTCATTTTTGTGAGGTTTGTTTAAATGTAGGCTACTTTATATGGAAATTTAAAATTGTATGAAGTTATTTATTAAAAATGAATACCACAAGAATTTTGATATTGTGTTAATGTTTCATTAATATTTGGTGTCATAATTATAATGCAGTATAATGATAAATGCAACTTAAGTCATTTGAAACTTGAAATTTAATAAATTTTATGGTAAGCTTACATCCGCTTGTGTTTAAAGGCTTTAACTTTCATTGTTTTAAAATATCTATCATGCATTTTATGCATTTTATGAAAAATCATAGTCAGTGATTGTGTTAATTTGATAATGATGTGGATAATTTTGCATACGTAAAATCTCAGAATGAATAATTGAATTAAAATTGTGGATACTGTAGATTATTAATCCCAATTTATAAAATATTAATCGTAACTTACTTCAATATGTCTTCCCAAACTTTTCTTGCACCATCAATGTTTATTTCCAAACAAATTTCTGCGTTTGGAACGACTTTGAGGTGATCTCTCCATTCCACTATCAGCATTCCTCGTGATATCTTTCCAAATGTTTCTACTTGAACATGTCTTCGCTCTTTTTTGGTTATTAGATGAGAATGTATTTTAGCAGTTATTGCTAAAAGATCGCAACAATTAAAACCGGCTCCGTTTGAGACATTTTTACAAATGGAAACAGGCAATGAGGTTGATTTAGCCGCAAAGTCTGATTTTTTTGTTCCCGTTGAAATCCAACGTTCATACCAATCCTAAAATGTCATGAACTCTATTATAATTATACAACGTCGAAACAATAATTTAGTAACAAACAAAATATACCCAAGAGGAAAGGTGATTTGCAGTTGTTTCCCAAGGCATAATTTGAATGTCGGTGGTAAACTCTCTTAAAACAATATTTGCCGCATCGGGATCACATAAGAAATTAAATTCAGCACAGGGGGTTACATTTCCTTTTCCTAATAATAAATAAAAAAATAATATTAGAAAGTTTCTAATTTTTTTAATGCGCATTATACGCGATTGCATTGTTATTTATTATTATTGTTTTTTTAAATAATGTGCGTCCCAACAGGACAAAAGTTAATGTGGTCGCACCGGCTGGCCACAGTCCAAATTCAGTCATTTCATTTGAAAGAGCTGTGGGTAGCAGAGTTTTAAAAATTAGAATTCGTCTTTGAATTACTGTAGATTTTGGAATTACTGTAGTTGTGTTAACCAATAATTGCAAGGTACATTAACATCGGTTCCTAGTTTGGTGCAATTGCATTATGTGCTATGTTACAATAGCCTAAAGTTTTTTTTTTTTTTGCGGTCTCATCTTGGCCTGTGTGTATTTATGCACCTAGAAGTAGTTAGTAACTCGTCGATTATGACAAATTCTCCATAATTATTTTCAACATATTAATTTCGATTGGATTTTTGCAAATCCCTTCCTATCTTCAGGGACTGCGGAGAACACATTCAGCTTTAAAAGGAAAGAATTGCCAATCCTGCGTGCTACAATTATTTTTTTAATAACATTTATGATGTATGTACATCAACTCGTATTAGTACCTAAAATATTTCCTCCCATTATCATTATATCTTTGAGATTTGAGGAGAAGTTTGGGTCCAGTTTATGAGCAACGACCAAGTTGGTCAAAGGTCCTATCGCGACCAAAGTTATTTGTTTTGGGTGTTGTTTGGCCAATCGAACCTAAACGTTTATAAAAAGCTTTTTAATTTTTTTAAATTGATTAACGTAATACTGTACTATTTATGCAATAGTTACCAAAGCGTTTGCTGCATGCTCTTCCGGTTTAATTACGTCTTGAAGCATTGGGAATAAATGAGCATTTCCACCCAAACCGTCTTGCCCATGATAATAATCGCTTTCTGTCGGATATACTAAACTCGAACTGCAACCTTCATATACTGGAATCTAAATTTTTCTCAATTGTTTTATTACAAATATACCGGTACATACATTTGTTAGACTGCGCGTACTTACATTTGCTTGATCACATAAATGAAGAATTCTTAAAACATTTTCGTATGCATTGCTTACATCAATATTTCCAAACACTGTAGTAATGGCGACTACTTTCCAATTCGGACTATTTAACGCCATTATCAAAGCCAGGGCATCATCAGAACCAGCGTCTGTATCAATTATCATTAAATTTTCTTGATTAATGGAGAGATTTTCCATAATTCCTTCTAAAAAATTGAAGAATATCAAAAGCAAAAAAAAAAGAATATTATATAAAAAGTAGCGATTTAGATTTTGGCACACAGATTAACTTCGATTAATTATTTTAATTGGTAAATTAAAAAAAAAATAGATCAAGGGCGAACTACTGTATTATATTTGAAGCTTACAAATTAAATTTACGTATACAGTAGCTAATCTTTGCAGTAGCTGCGTAAATTTCATTCGATTAAATGACCAAATGTTTATATATAGAGATGGACTTTAGTCAGATACTATAGCCTATATTATTAATATAATTACTTCAAAAGAAACATCCGCATAAAGAAAAACAATTTATTACGAGTAAAAAACTAATTTAAATATAAATAATACATTTTTTTACACAATTTGAAGCTTATTTTATAATGTTATTATCAAATAAATTTATAATAAGCGAATTTACAGTTACATGTTTTTGTTTAAATTAAATTATTCAAACTAACTTTCATTTTAGATACTGTAAAGCAAAATGCACTTTTAATTATTAAACTGGCTCTTAAAATAAATCATATTTAATTCGATCATTTTTTTAATCAATTTAGCAGTGACTTACGAATATTCATCATGGCTAACAAAAAATCCATTCCTACCCGCTCAGAATCATTGTAAACAGAAATGTTTCACACGTTTGATTAAATCAAATAAAAGATTAATTCATTTAATTTGCAAATTCGCCGACCTTGGTGTTAAAAAGACACGGTATTAATAATAGAATACAGACAGATAAATTTCTAACACCAAATTTATAAGTTACCCTATGTAAATGGCTTCAAAAAATTTGAGTTTGATCAATAAATGGATTTTATTTGCCAAATATTTTTGGCAATACTTTACATAATATTCACATTGCATACATAGTATTGCGATATTTATTTAATTCTACAATTAATATCAATCTAAAACGACCATTGACACCAAACACCATTCGATGTTTTAATATAATTTAATTAGTCTATGTCAATAATTTAAACAGATTTGGTCTTGAGATTAGTTAATTATTTACAGGGGATGTTAAACATTTATTTTGTGTATCTTTATTGTATTGATATAATTACAAAATACCCCACCAAAATGTTTTATCAAAATTAAGGATTAAATGTAGTGTTACTATTTTAAACCAAAATAAATTACATTATCGTCACTTTAATTCACAGATGTGTTAATAATTGATACTCATAAGTTATAACTTATAAGTTCAGAGGTCGCGCAGCACACGCTTAGCGACTTGCCTCTGAAATTTGCTGTGATTACTTAACAAATCTGTGAACTAATGTGACCATAATATACGAGTTGATACCATTACCCTACCATTATTAAGAAATCTTTATTCGATCACATGTTTACCATGTCTTATCAAAGGCCTTTGTGTATCTTTTAGCGCTTACTTTTCTAAATTAAATTATAACTATGGTATTGTGTAAATCCTACGTCAAAAAATTTTATATCACCTACCCCAATAGTACATTTTCGAAAAAAGTCATCAATAATTAATATACGAAAAAAAAAAAAACTATAAAAAAGTAAGGAATAAAAACCAACGCGCCTCAATTGATTACAAATTAAATATTTTAAATTGATTTTAATATTTATTTAAGCTATTATGTTATGTAACAATTCAAAATTAAAATTATAATCTAGCATAGCTTTAAAAGTAGTACATGTACTCGGTCTGTATATACAATTAGGTTTAACAAAATTAATGAAAGAAAATTTACCTGAACTATCAAAATAAAATAATAATTATAATTATAATAGTGGTTTTAGTGAATTCACAATACAGTAATTAGAATCTATTGAATTTAATTTTTTAGAAATGTATGAATTTTGAATGCTATGGAAATATGTAGTTTTATTTTGATTTAACTAAAATCGCTACTAGCTAGTTAACTGTAAACATTATAATAATAAATGATAAAATTAATAAAACTAAATTAATTACTAAGATACTAGTCTATTACGGTTACTAAAATACTAAACTTATCAATATAGAAACTGTACAATTTATATACATATTTACAAGATGAATTAAATCAATGCACTATTATAGCCACTAATTTAATTCGCATTAAATAATATTATACTTTTTGGAAAAAAGCCCCCAAAAAAAGTTACAACGAACTTTCAACAACGTGAACATAAATTGGCAATAATTTTGTTGCTCATTTACTGAAACACACATTAAAATCACAGCGCACGTTTATAAATGGGCAATTTGTATAACGGGTCATTATATTGAAATATTTTAAGTTTATTTTTTTTAATGATAAAGAAATTTTTTTTTTGTAAAACTATTTTGCAAAATTAAAATGTGTTCAACAACACTTTTAAGCAACAAACTTATGTCTCAACAAAGTGATGATATTATTGAAAAATTTCAGATAGATTAATTATTCAATTAAATTATCTACCGGTATTAACTCAATCACATATATTTTCAAAAATTTAAAAAAAAAAATCATCGTTTTGCAGGTATCCAAGATTGAGTTAAAATTATAATTAAAGTAAAATTGCGCCAATAGAGAAAAGAGCCTATATTTATATAAAAATGAGATTCACGGTCCATTTTCATCACGAACTTAATTTAATAATGGCGAACTGTTATTATTTTTTTTTTTAAAGAAATTTGGAGCTCATTTCCTTAATAATAAATAACTATGGCAATTGAAATCTCTTTGAACAAATAATTCGGGATATCAATATATTATTGCATTTATAATAAAGTAAAACATCTTCAAACGTAGCGTTGCCATGTAAAGAAGATTATGAGCAATTCAGTATTTATACAACTTCTGAGAAAAAATAACGTTGGTGGAATTTAATTTTTTACTTGCCCGCGAGTTGAAACAGTTTTTAGGTTCGTTGCTGAATCTTTTAAAGTGGTCCCTGGCTGACTAATTCCACTTAAATATTTAATTTATCAATATAT
>JAQGAZ010001474.1:0-29062 GCA_034692225.1 Polydesmus complanatus
TGGATATCACGAACACGTTTCCGAATACGGAATTCATTGGAATTTTTTCTTTACGTTAGCTTTTATTAAGGTAAATATTACATTGAAATAGCATCATAATTTGGCTTTCAGCAATAATTTGTAATATTATTTAAGCTAACAGCTGGATTTTTATTTATAAAATGTAATCCAAGATTCAGCTTTTTATTTGGATTGATACTTATTTTATTCTACCAAAGTTTATTGATGTTCAATAATTACACTGCGTATATTATGGAAGAATCTTTAAAGAACTACTATGGATTACTGTATTATATTCACGTAAATAGAAGCGGCTTGTTTTCATCAATTGGGTACATCGCTTTATATTTGTTTGCTGTGCAAATGGGTCACAATTACAATAACACAAAAAGGTAAAATGATTTTTGTAGCTCTTATTAACATTTACATACATGTAATTAATTTTTTTTTTAAATATATTTAAGAGGTTCAATCCGTCAGTGGATGGTTTTCATTGGTTCTCTGTATCTCTTAGGGATATTATTGTTGGGTTTGATGTTTGTCTGCAATATATACGTCCAATTAATATCACGTAGATTAGCCAATTTAACGTACGTTGTTTTTGTGGTAAGTGTTAGAATGAATTTACTAGTTTGCACAAAACATGACAAACATTCAAATTGTAACCATAAAAATTGAGACTATTATTTATAATTTGTTCTTGAATTTTTATAAAAATGGCATTTTATTTGCTTTATTAATAATTATTTATAAACGTGCGAACATTTTTTTACAGTGATCATAGTTAAATAATATTTTTGTTATAGTTTATAGATTAATTTCTTTTTTTTTTATTCAGTTAAGTTATGTGGGGTTATTTTTGGCTACGGCATTATTGTTGGATTTGATTTATGCCGTACGGTCTCATGAAGTTGAACCGTTGTTGACGACACTTAAAAAAAAGCGCCAAATCGAATATGGTAATTTTAATTTACATAGGCTAATACCTAATACTTTAGGACGCCGTAATCGTCATTGATTTTATTTTGATGTGACTTCTAGGAAACAAATCGAGTTTGGGATACTCTTACTTGCTCAATTTTACATCTGTGCTTCTTGGATGCATCGATCAAAATGCGCTGGGTCATTTTCTATTTTCCAACATCGCAACTGGAGCTGTAAATTTTTATTTCAAGACCATTTATATGACTCAAGCTTTATCAATGGCCATATTGTTCTTCTACACTTTGCTCACGTGCTTGCTACCATTCATTATTGAAATCAAGAGATTTGCAATCAAACCGAAGCGACATTTATAACTGTAAGTAATAATTAATATTAGACAGTATTGTGTATTACTAATTTACTATTAATGAATAATTTGAAGATTCAGTCAGTGTGTCTGTGACATGTGATTTTTGAGTATTTATAGTGGGATGCAGGTGTGTGCCAATGTTTAAAACGGTTGAGTTTTGAGCGATTGTTTTTTTTTCCAACTGACTTATTTCCATTGCTGTTTGGCCAATCAAATTGATCAAGTCATCTGACTTCATTATAATTATCGTGGTTTAGTACAACATTTAATATTGCAGAACCATCATGTTTATTTGTTGTGGACAATAATTATGATTAATTGAGCAAAATACATGTCAAAACATTATTTACTGTAGGCTTGTAGTATACTGCTGTATATAATCCCTATTATGATTTATTTTGTCTACGACATAATATCAGTCATCAATATTTTGAACTTTTGGCATAATTTGTGACTATCGCATTACTCAATAGTATTGGTTGAACCTGGAATTACGTGAACTTGGTTAAAAATGTGATACATCATTAATTATTATTATTAGACCTTTGGTACAGTGATCGTACAGTGAATAAGATCATAAGATTGAGTAAAGTTTAATTTAGTAGTGATTACAAAATAACATACATTTTAAGTCATTCCCCCCCCCCCCCCATCCTCTTTTCCCCATCAAGTGGCGCTGCAAAAAGTTGTCCATAGATTTTATTATTTATTTTTTTTAATTCTTTTTTGAATGGATTTTTTTTTAGTTTATAAATTGTTCATCAAGTTGATAAAAATGATTTAAAGTTTATAAAATACTTTAAATAAAAAATTAAAAACTAAACAAAGTTAAATCTGTTCCTTACTGCTTTTAAATTTAAATATAAAAAATAAAATCATGTTTTACTTTATGAAGTTAATGATTATATTAGCTGTAAGCGATTACTTACGATGGTCTCTACTTTAACGTCGATAAAGCTAACAAAATTGTCAACGGCCATACCACGTTGAAAACACCAGTTCTCGTCCGATCACTGAAGTTAAGCAACGTAGGGCCTGGTTAGTACTTGGATGGGTGACCGCCTGGGAATACCAGGTGCTGTTGGCTTTTTTTAAACTTTTTTTTATTACATTTAATTTTATTGTACATTACATAACACAGCAATATTTTTGTGATTGTAAAATAATAAGGCAATTGAAAAGTTTCTTGTTTAAGTTTTTTTTTTACCATACTAATTATTGTTCTAAACAAGAATGCAAATTAATCCCTCTTTGCACTTGCTTTTAAAATCAAAGTTTTAAATATTATACTTTTTTACGATATTTTACAGCGCAAAATGATGCTATATATAATTATAATGTACCATAAAATTTAATGTAAGTAAAAAAAATAAAATGTAGCCAACAGCACCTGGTATTCCCAGGCGGTCACCCATCCAAGTACTAACCAGGCCCTACGTTGCTTAACTTCAGTGATCGGACGAGAACTGGTGTTTTCAACGTGGTATGGCCGTTGACAACTACCTTGGCTTTATCGACGCCTTAAATTTGATAAACATTAACATGCAGAAATTCATATTAAGTAATTTAATAAATTTTTAACTTTATATCCCCTCCGCTCCCCAAAACTGTCATTTTGAATATTTGTTCAATTTAACAAAATTTAATCCTGTAGGGGCATAGAGGTTCTGATGTTGTTTGTTAAAATTTCTCCTGGCTCTTATAGAGCGTCGTAGTGATGTGCGACGCTGACGTCAGACTTCCGCCTTCGATATTTTAGTCACAGCTGCTGTGAGAGGTTGATGTGATGTTATTAAACTGTTTACGGTTTATTTAAACCCGCAATCCCGTGGTAATTTTGAAGCGATGAAATAATGGTAAGCAGTAATTGCATAAGAAAAATGTAGATATTCTTTTCTGAAACGCGATTTTATTAGGGAGATTCCGATAAGAGTGAGGGAGATGAGGTCGGCGCCATAAATCATAAATCCGTCCTTGGACGTCCTCGAGGGAATGGCCCAGGCATAACAAAACACTGCCAGTTTGGCATTTGCAAGTCCGATAGCAGGAGTTTATGGAAAGCTAAAAACTCTTCTATACATTTCATTCCGTTCCCTAAACCCTGCTTGGAGTTTCGGAAAGGAAAAACGCACGAAACTGTCCTATGTCAACAATGTTCCAAAGCAAGAAAATGGTTAGATATGTGCAAACGAGGAGACGGCCGATTTAACGAATTACGGCACATTAAACCGTATCACTACATCTGCTCGTTACATTTTGTGGGAGGAAATGGACCGACGGATTCATTTCCAAATCCTATTTCTGCACATACCACGCAAGCAAAAGTACATTGCATATTGTCTGTTCGGATCATGTCGAGATCTTAAAATAATGCTCGAGATACTTAATTAATTTTTAGAAAAATAAATTGATGAAGATTTTGGAACCCGAAAATTTGAACCAAGTGGAAACAGAAGTACATTTACCGGTAATAATATTATTAATTTGGAGAATGTAAAATATTTGAAACGACGAAATATATTTTTTTGATTTTCAGAATTATGATGATGAATTAAAAGAAAATCCTTCTGCAAATGTCGTGTACAGTACTCTTCAACTATCAAATAAAGTAAGTAACAATATCGTGTTTCTTAATTTGTTTCGTAATAATTATATTAATACAACTTTTGTGATATTTCAGGAAGGGTCGAGACATAAACTTTTTGTGATGGCTGACATGTTCATGAAGTCGTACTCTGGATGTTCAGTGGAACTCACTTCGGAATATCTCAGTATTAAGTTGTGTTCGGGAATGTTCGTGGAGAAAGAGTTTCGATTTTTTGACTTAGCTCCTCATCTAGAAATTTACGTATTTAATCAGCTATTACCAACTAACCATAATATTTATTTAGAACTTAAAAGGATAGACGTTTACACGTCTAGTATTCGATTATTTACAAAGGTTTTCAACAGTTGGTATAGTTGCACCGGGATTCGTGATACAGACCTCATCTCCATGTTTAACGAGGCGGAAAATAAAGCGAAAGGGGTTTACGTCGCAGCCAGAGAAGCTATCTTTTCTCTGAAGTGCAGCGTGCTGTTTAAACGTGTTAACGATGAGAGCGTTGGAATTGATCAGTGCGAGGAGTGCCACAAGATGAACGTTTCATTAACGAAAGCGCTTGAACGAAAAAATCAAAACAATTCCAATTCGAGAATTAATTATAATAAAATGACCTACGCCGAACTTATCAAATGTCTGAAGTCGAAATCGGTTCAAAATAAGTATTATAAACAAAAGTTAGAGAAGTTGGGAATGCTGAAAAACATCGCAAAAACTGAAAGTGATTCGATTGAGGAAGAAATTGAAGCGAAAGATGAAGGAGATTTATCAGTTTGTACAATTACGTTTCAAGATCTTGATCAATTCGATGCGAGTTTGTCCGAAAGTGAGTTGTACGTTTACAATAACACAATAATGAGATCAGTTTTAAAACCACAAATTGTAAATGATTGTGATTCGAGTCAAATGCAAGTTGATGATTTGTGTTAAAGGAAATTATTTTATTTAATTCCAGTTGCGGTAATTATGTCGTATTTATGAAGAGAACTATTGTTTACATTATTTATTCACTTAATTTATACAATCTCCAAATGGGGCACATTTTAATTTAAAAAAAAAAAAAATAAGCTAATTTTTTTTTAGTGTATTCCAGTTATTGCGAAAGTTAAGAAATTGTTTATATCGCAGGATAAAATAATAATAATTATTATTATACAACTCCTATTTTTTAATAACCTTGAAAATAATGCTTTAAGAAAATATTGTTTTTCCGGCACAAACAGCTGATTTATGGTACAGTCATCGTTGAAATGACAGGTAATTACGATAATTACATGAAATGAGTATTACATTACATAAATTCTTAATTTTAAACAAAATTATGTAGCGTAATAATTACTGACAAGATTCACCAAATTAATGTTCCTTAAAAATTTTGTCCAATTCAATTTAATTCAATTTACTTCACTTTTCACAACTTTTGTCAACGACTGTACAATGTGTGCGCACACTGGCTATTTTAATAATTACCCGCCATGTTGCAGACGATGTGCAAAATAACGTGGAAATTAATTTCACCCTGGATCTTTCTCATGAAGTATTTTTGTGTTTGTGCTGCAATTTCATTGAATTATCTTATCAATACTTTCAAACTACTGTAAGTACCGGCATTAAAAAATCTGGGTATTAAACTAACATGGATTAATTAACATAAACTTTCGCGACGTTTTGGAATTTGTGTTGTGCAACTGTAACCAAAAGAAAGCTGCGGCGCCTACGCTCAACTGTTATCATAATTATGACACCCGCGGTAAGTTTTGAAATTTTTTTTTTACTGAATTCACAATATTATTTTAAAGTTATGGAGACATTTGTTGTCGACCAATGAATCAAGTTCAATTCTGTTTTTATAATATTTATTCTACTGCAAAAGATAATATCTGGGTTTGCAATCGCGGTTTGGTACCGGTAGCCATGTATACAACAGGGTGATTTCCAAGTTGAGCATTCGTTAAAAATAATTACCCGGTATATAGTATTTATCTGGCATAACAATTACAAGTAACTGTCAATTTTAAGAAGGTTAGTTTTAAGAAAGTGACTTCAATATAGAGATATCGAGCATGTCTCGTCGGTGCGCATCGCTTTCCTGTTGTAATCACGAGAATCCGGCATCTGATATCAGTTATTTTCGGTTTCCCAAACAGCCGGATAGGTAATAATAATTATTGCTGCAGGTTATAACAATGATTTATTGGCTGAATATTTCATCGAAATATTATTTTCACTTTATAGATTCAAAACATGGGTTTTGAATTGCGGTCGAACGGACCTTCTCGACAAAGACATAATCAAAGTGAATCGCAACACTCATTTGTGCGCGCGTCACTTCACTGATGCCATGTGTCCCAGCACTTTAAAGAGCAATCTATTCCGAAATGCTGTTCCAACTATATTTGACGAACACATTCTTTTATCAGAAACTAATAGTAACGAAGAAGTAAGGCAAAGTAAGTCATGTAAAGCTATTTAAGAAAATAATTGGCAGTAAAATAGCAGATTATGAGAATGTTGATTAGTAAATTATTTATGCAAGATTCGTAACATTTTAGATTCTATAGAAAATAGGCTCGTTACAGATTCCTCTAATAAAGGTAGAATCATCTTCATAACTCATCGGTACTCTCTTTTTATTTGTTTAATTTTTTTAATTTCAAATCGTTCAAATTGTAAATAACGTCTTTCCAAGAAAATATTTTATTATTAATGTATTAGATTACGGTATTATTATTTTTTGAATACTGGGAACAGGGAGTCAATCCTTGATTTGTAGTTCTGTTTTTTGTACTCAGTTTTGTTGGTTAGAATTTGAAAAGTTGATGGGTCATATTATCTAACTAGTTATATCATAATTTATGGGACATACGCTTGCTGCTTGAAAAAAAAATTAAACAAATAAAACCAGATTATCAACTTGCGGAAATTAGGAAATTGGTTTTTTTAAATTAACAATTATTAACTTTTTAGAAATAGAATGGAAGATAAATCTATCGAATTTAAGTCAGTCAAATTATGATACAAAACAACTTGAACATTCAACTCCCTCCCATGGTGCGTACATTTTTTGTTATTGAATTTTAATAATTTTTTTCCTCATTTAAGTCTTTTAATTTTTGATCGATATACGGTATTAATTTTTTTTTATTATTGTTCCTCCCTTATTTGCTATGTTGGATAGCACTGCAGAATATTATATTATATCAAGTACCTGCCATTTCTAAGAAAACAAATATTTTAACAGGTAGGCTAACTCTTTATGACTAAGTTTTTTCAATGCCAATCTGAGTTTTCCGAATTTTTTTTAAAAAGGTATCTCAACAATTACAAAAGTGGCTAAAAAGAATCTTAATGCTAACGGTAATACAAATGATATAGCTTATCCCTTTCACTCCCACACAAAAATAGTGATAGAGTTGATGATTTTTATAGCGCCAGGTGTAATAGCTGGGACTCAAACGCCGGGATATTTCAACACTAATACGCCAGCCACTCGTAAACTGCGCTTAAAAATCAAGCACTTGAACGCCAAAATCCGAACGTTGCAAACTCAATTGGACGCAATGAAAGATAGTAAAATGACGGACGAAGAAGCGATGGAAGTGTTGAGACCGAAATTATCCGACACCGGTTTCTTGTTCTTAAAAACTATGTTACGAAAGTCGAATTTCGAGAGTTATTCGGAGGTGGAAAAAGCGTTTTTTCTCAAATTATTTTGCCAAGGAAGAAAAAGTTACGATTTTCTTAATAAATATTGCATAAATATTCCGCATCATAAAACATTGCAGCGGTGGATGAAACAGGCGACGGCGAAGCAAAATGCCTCGTCAGATGCAGGAGCAGGAGACAGCAATCGGGAACACATGGTGGAAGCTATTAATACGGTAGCTGAAGATAACAACGAGACCGATGATGGGCTTTTTCAAATGCAAATCGACGAATCACTTCTCAACGCGAGTCTTTTATGATTAACTTTTGGAAGGTTTTTTTTTTAACGAGTACTGGTATAAAAATAATAATTAAATCCTTCAAACCACTAAGATACTTTTTTTTTCTCGATTTAATTTAAAAGAAAATCTGCGATACATTTTTGCCCATCTTTTAATGGACTGTTAGCCTCATACGAGCACGGGTTTTTTTTATTTTAAATAATTTACGTAAAGACTTTTTATTTTTTTTAAAAATAAATACTTTATTATAAGAAATAGAATATAGATTATAATACTCAATAATAAAATTAATGAAAAGTGTATAATTTAAATACTGTAACTATAAAAAATATTACCGGTATGTGAGAAAAAGGCCAGCATAGTATGACTACATAGCGACTTCAAACGCAAAAATGTATTAATTTTGAAGCTTATGTTTTAAATACCGTATACTAAATTTGTAAATGATTAGCATAACTTATAGAAGAATTTTTTTTTAAATCAAACCAAACTATTAGAATAAATACGGTTATCGATATTAGATAGGCTATAAATATAATATTAATAACTGATGTGCTTAGGAACTTTTGACGAGAACTCCGAAAATATCTTCTTGATATCTCCCTTCATCCTATTTAATCGAATGAAATCATTAGACAACTGGTCAAATTGTTGAAGAAAATTATTTGAATATTTTACCTTAAGCTGGCTAATGAATTTCATGGCTTCTTCCGAACTCATCTTTCCTTCGCTTTTGAAAATAGCTGTCAATGTCTTTCGGACATCAGCGGCCATGGCTGCTTCTCCACACACGTAAAAATGACTTTTCTTAATTGCCATATGATTATAAACTTCCCTTTTATCATCGTCCAAGAGATGTTGCACGTATTTCTATAGGAATTATTGAGTTTTACCGTAAAAAATTATGCTTCGTGAAATTTATTTTATCGTTTGGTAATAATTATACCTTGGGCTTATTGGATGCTCGGGAGAAGGCGATCTTTGCTTGGAAGTTGTACCGGGAGTTGCTCATAACTTGCAACTCTTTGGAATAGAGGTCGTCGATTCCTGGAGTACGGCAACCGAAATATAATCTCATATGTCCGACATTGTTAACGTTCGAAACGGAATCAACGTCGTATTTTCGTTGTTGCCAAAATCCTCGGAACGGTGCTATTCCAGTTCCGGGACCGACCATAATCACTGGAGTTTCAATGGTTTCAGGAAGTCGAAAATTAGCCACACTGTTAGCCAAAGAAAAACACATTTAATATAAAATAATTTAAATTTTTTTTTTAAATAAAAAAAAAAGAGAATGTTACCTTCTGACGAAACATGGCACCGGAGTTGACGGAAAATCATTCAAATAGTTTGAGCACACGCCTTTACGTTCTCTTCCTTGAAGTTTATAGTTGACCACTGCTACGGTTAATTGTATTTGAGACGGATTTTGCTTGGGGGAAGAACTTATGCTGTAAAATCGAGGTTGCAAAAGTGGGAGCTGCGTCAGCAAAACTCGAACGTCCAAAGAAATGGATGGAAATTCTTCGAGCACATCGGATAAGCTTGGATAAGCTCTATTTTTCCATGATTCGTAATGTTGATCGTCCTAAAATAAAATCAATCGATTAGCAATTTCAAGAATTTTACGAAAAATTTTATTCAAAACTTACTTGAACTAGGCGCTCAATGGCGATTTTTTCGGTGGCGTTGGTAGCACTTTCGGCGAGTTTTTTAAGGAGAGATTGACTGGGCGGAGTTGTGATGTCTAAGTAACTGGTCAAAGCGGTCCAAATGCTACATGGAGGGATTTTCCCGGCTTCTTTCCACAATTTAACTCGACCTTCTTTCAGGTTTTCTCGATCAACAATACGAATGGAAACAACGTCGTTTATAACATCATCGATGGAGCTGCCGTCTAATTGCTTCAAACGTCGGGAAATTGAGCGGACTTGTTCTGTGGGGTTAGTGGGGAAAACACCCAAATGGTCGCCGGGTGAATACTCGATGGTACTATCAGCGGCATCTAGTTTTACCAAAATAGTTTGGCGACTAAAAATAAATACGCGTTATATTAGCATTTTGATAACAGAGGCAAGTTAGAGTTATTAATGATTGGGAAACTTACTCAGATATAGGCGATTGCAATTGTGAGCGAGAAACCATGGTGTAAGCCGTCACGTTCTTTTTGTGGACCTCCGCTAGTCCTTTGATTAAATCGTGGCCGTTTTTAGGTTGACTAGCTTTGGTTATGCGCATAAGATCGACGGGTAGGTTTTCTTCGTCACCGAACGAGTCGTCGTCACTAGCGTTGTATCGGATGTCAAACTTTTCGCAGCAAACCTTTACATTTTAATACATTTGGTTATTTAAAATTTCATGGAATTTTGAATGGTTATTTTTTTTTTTATACTTGAAATATTTCGTTTGCCCAAGATTTAAAGCTTTTTTCTTGCGATTTGATTTCGTCAGCTGTTGCTACTGGAAGTAAACGGGAGAAATTCAAACCGTTCAAAACTTCGTCGCAATATTTTCCAAAAGCGCAAAAATCGGGATAAGCTGAAGATCCCAAAGCAAATACAGCGTATCTAATTATTAAAAATTAGTTAGTATTTATCACAAAATGAAGAAATTTTTGCTTAAAAAAACAAAAACGAGGCAGTTTACTTACTTGGGTCGTTTTTCCGAATCACAGCGACCATTTTCTTTTGCTTTAGCCAAATATTGACTAAATAACTAATTTAAAAAACAAAAATTAAATATTAATTTAAGAAAATTATTAATTTTGTCCCAAATGTTTGACTTACTTTTCCATTTTGTGGGGCATCGCCACTACCGAAAGTGCTGGTCACTATTATAATCAACTCTTCTTTATTTAAACGCGCTAAATTATAATTGTCCATTGATATTACCTAAAATTAATGCAAAAAGAAGTATAAAAAACCCTATTCCTTAAAAATATCGTTTTAAAAGATTATTTACTTCGTAATTGAAAGCTCGTTGCAAAAGATTGCCCAACTTTTGAGCAAAATGTTCGGATTTTCCGGTTTCACTGCCAAAAACAATTGTTGCTTTTACTCGTTTTTGTAAACATTTGTTCATGCAATAGTTGGCCAATGAAATAGCGCTGCAAGAAATTATTTCGCGTTTAGTTTTCTTTCGCATATTAAATTAGAATAATTTGAATTACCTAGCTGCGGATTTCATTAAAGTTTTGCTGGCGTTTGGTTTTTTGTTTGCGAGAGAGACCCAAGTATGAGCCTTCCAGGCGTTTTCTTGCGATTCGAAGCAAGGTTTTAGCTCGTAAAGGAGCATTTCTTGATGATACACTTCCGTAATTCCGCTGTTAATCGGAGGGACAATTTCGCCCCAATTGGCTGGGCAACCTCCGCGTTGTTTGATTTCTTTTCGGAAATGTTCGATAAACTTCACGGACGCTTCATGATGATCCAAGATTGTAACGTTATTTTTCTGTTAAAAAAAAAACCAAAATTATGAATTATAATTTTGAATACCGTATTTTAATTTCTGCTTTTACTCACTCGAAAACTGGTGACAACAGCGATATTAATTTCGACCAAAGCTTGATCTTTCCATAAATTAACAATTGACATGGTATCCAAACCCATTCTATACGCAACTTCCTGTATGACAAAAATATCATTAGATATACTCAATTATTAAAACGTTAGTTATTAACAATGTACCTCGAGAATGTTGTAACGATATGGATCGCAAAGGGCTCTGGTGGCAACTTGGGCGCTTAAATGCGGTCCACACATTGGAACAGCTGTGAACCTCAGTCCACCGAGCTCAGCCGCTACATTTGCCACAGAATTAACCGCGTACCATTGCAGATTTAACTCATCAAACCACTTATAACTATTAAAAAAATATTAGTTATTAGTAATAAGAAAATGGTAAAAATAATTATTAAAAATTTTTACTTTGGATGTTGAATGTTGATTTCCATTACAATTTCTTTGGGAATGTCAAAATATTTAGGATCCTCTCTTGGAGCATTGAGTAACAGCGGCAAAATATCGAAGGCTCCTTTTCGTTCACTGGGTGATTTCCAGCCGAGAGATTCACACAGCTCGGTTAACTTTATTTGCTCCGGGTCTCCGACTACACTTCCGTCTTCTTGCGGATAACCGGCGTAGCTCACAAGCTTCGGATTCCAAATACGAAAATTGCCGTCGCGTGTAGCGTTTGGGAACACTGTGACAGCGTTTTGTATAATTCCTTTGTTGGAAACGTAACGTAACAAGTTGCAAATGGAATTGAACATTTCCGAAGATGATCGAATGTGTCTTGCATCAAAAACCTAGATTGATGAAATCATAATTAGATATTATTGTTAACGATTTTTTAAAAAAAAAAATATTTTTTATTACTTTTAAATTATCCCATTGCCATCTGTCAGTTATAAATGACGTGTTTCTGTAGGCTAGTTGCATTCCGAATTTTAATTCGTCCGTGGTTAAATCGTAAGTTCCGGTTTTTTGAATAGATTTTAGCATTTCGAGAAGTCGTTTTTCGTAAGCGTCGATATCAAATTCGTTCCTATTTTAAGATACAAAATATTAATTTTTTAAGCAAATTTTTGGTTTATGAGCTTATGATTATTTACTTGGTAATCGAGGTAAAATATTGGTCGAGGAAGTGTTTGGCTTCTATGGCGATCTCTTCAGGAGCTTTTTCTGCCGTATTGACTGACGTCATCGAACCGTTGTAGCATATGTTGTTCGAACACGTTGTAATCTGCATATTAAATTTTTTTTTTTATATAGTTATTCGGTAATAATTGATGAATCGTGACTAATTGTTTTTACCGGTTGTTTACTTTCATGATGTAACGTTTCTTCCAATTCTTTAAAGGTGAGATAATTTGACAGCTTGTATGGTGTTTTATCCAATTCTTGACTGGTTAATAATTCGCTAATATTTTTTACGTCTTTCCAATTCTAAGAAAATACAGAGATATTTTATTTTACAATGCACGGAAATTTTTGGGTGGAATATGCGTTATTTAATATTAACTGCACTAGCGTTTTTTAAATATTGCACAAACTAGTTTAACTTAATCTGAGAAATTTTGCGGGTAATTTTGAAGTAAATTTCAAATTAAAAAGTTAACTTTTATAAAGTTTTTAAATTACGGTAATTATTATTTACTGTATTAATTTGTTATCTTTTATACACTGTACTGTACTTATATTCAATATTTTTTTTAAATTAAACTAAAAAATGCACACTGTCTGTTGCAATAAATTTGATAACATATACGGTATTAAAAAAATTAATAATTATTTTAATACCGTATTATTTTTTATGTTAAATTTTTAAAAAAAATAATATACAGATTTGAATAATTATATGCCGTTTTTTTTTTAATATTAAAAAAAATATATTTTACTATAGATAATTTAATTTATAATAATTAAAAATTAATTTTATAAAATTTAATTACAATTAAATTAAATTAAAAAAAATAATAATAATTACCATTTCGTTATTGTTGACATCGTTATTTGACAAAATTTCTGACATCTTTTTCTTCATTTCTTCTCGTTCATGCATTGTTATAATCATTTTAAAATATTATAATAAATTAAGTATTATTTTAAATCAATAAATTATATAAATATTTAATTATTTTTAAAAATCCAAAGTTAGCTTTTACAGTAAATAATAAATACTTTAATAGCTTTCACTCGAAGAGTGATATTCAGTGTTTAACTTGCAGTTCGGTATTACAAGAGAATAAAATTAATTCGGGAAAATGCTGAACTATTTAAATGATTTTTGGAGCGGGTTTGACGTAAACGGTGTGACGTGGTTAGGGAATTCTATCCAATGGCACAAACGAGGAAGCCCCATCCGAAACGTCAGGGGTGATACCTAGCCTAGCCTACCTGCACAGCTTCAACGTGGTGCGATTGTGGAAGGATATCCGCAATAAAATTATTAACTTAATCAGAAAATTCCAAGCGTTACCAAGCCGATTGTTGCTCATATTAAAAAGCTTTGACGTCATTGGACTTAGATAAATGAGATTTTTATTTTTTAAGGAAAATTATACAAACTTCTTTAGAAAAGAGTTGATATATGGAAAAAATTGATGAACGTTGCCAGCTGACGTTATCGGACGATCCTGTATTGCGCACGAAATATTTACTTCCCAAAATAATCCCTCCCACATTTTACTTTATTATTATAAAGGCTCAAATTTTGTCTTCTTTTTTGGAGTTTTTTTGCTTTTATTTATTTTCCTTTGCGAAATAATGCACACCGATAACTATGGTGCTTATTTTATGGGATTATTAAAGATATTTGAATAGTTTTATTTAAATATTCAATTAAGGCAATTTTTAAAAAAATAATAATAATTCTTAACGAAGATGCTGCTTATTTTATTGTTTCATTTTTATTGGCTCATATGGGTAGAATTTAACGACTTAGTGATAATTATTAATGTTAGCATACATATTATGCTCAATTAATATTTTGTTTATATTTAAAGGATAATGCAGATTTCTATTGTATTTTGTTTTTAAGATTACAGTATTAAGTTTTCTATCTTTTTTTCCCTAAAAGAAAAAATTGGTAGATTTTTTTTTATTATGTTATTTGAATGCAGATAAAAAGTTGAAGAATAGAAAAACTTTTGGGGAAATTTAAATGCATTATTGCACATCAGCAGCACAACGCGATTAAAGATTAAATGGGTTGGTGACGGAAACGAATTAGCACATGTAAAATTAAAATTAATAAAAATAATAACTTCCCTAAAATAGAATTCTTTTTATTTTATTTTTAATAATTATAATAATATTATTGTCGTCAGTTAAAGAATAAAATAACAAAAAAACGGAGGTCCTATTTGCAATCAATATTATTTTCTCCTAACAACAAGCAATAACAAAATCGCAAAATCATTTAAAAGTATAATTCGTTAACAACTCCAACTGCGATACACGTCGTGCACATTATAATTACATATTAATGGCGAAAGATACAGTAGGTACCGGTAGTTGTTAAATTTTATTCACATGTAGGCGTTTTTATTTTTAATTACGTTACTCGCATTTAAATGCAAATAATTATTATGCAAAACAATTCAAGAAGAATCAGGTAAATTAATTATAATTATTATTGAAATTGGTACTTAACCTTTTTAACAAAAGCATTTTCTAAATTTTTTTATTATTGCGTTTTAATCAGATAAAATAATATTATGATAATTATAGAGGATTACGGTATGTGATGTTTGCGTTACTAGGTGCAATCGCGGGCGCTCCAAAAAAGAGATGTTGGGGAAAACCCCAACAGGTCAAAAGGCAAAAACCCCAAAATGAATACTGTATTTGGATTTTAAGAGACGGATAATTATGCTATCTCAAGAGATTTTTGGGGTTTTTTTATTCATGTTATTTTCCTTAAATAACATCGAACATACAGTAGATAAATTTTATAGTTAAATTTTGGGACGGTTTTAGATCCTCGTTAACGAAGGGGAAATGCCTTTAAAAAATTACTAAGTTTTAATGCATTTTTGCCGCTCTCCACTTTAGAGATGTGTATTTTTTTTTTTTTTTTTGATTCTTGTAATATTCAATTTCGAATTCTCAGAGGGGCTACTAGATATATGCATTTTAGGTTAGGTTTGATTAGACAAACCTTGTCAGTGAACATTTGGTTACTTTATTTAGTCTTGGTTAGGTTTGGCAAAAATGAGCAAGAACCGTAAAGCATCTCTTGGCCCTTATGCACTCATACGTGCTACGGCAACGCTGTTAAGAAAGCATCACAATATAAAATAAAATTACGTTAGGTGCCCAAAGTGGAAATGCTCGCCGGTTTTTTTTTTTCTTTTTTGATGAAAATGTGTTTTACTGGAAATGTGTAGTTGGGAGTCTATAAATGTCAGGGACCTACAGTATGCGAGTAAATATCTCGCATTCCCCTAGAGATGGCCGAATACATGGACATGAATTCGGACCAAAGCCTTTTTAGCTTTCTACGATAAGTTACTATGAGTTTATAATTTTGAGTTTTAAAATTTTTAAATTTTTTGGTCTTTTTCAAGTAGGAGAATAAATAAATAAATTTTAAACTTAGTGCAAATATTCCGGCTTAATTAATATACAATATACAAATTAATATACAAGTTGCATAGCTGATTAAATTACAAATTATTATTGTAAACAAAAGAATGGAAATAATAATTAACGGTTATCAAGTTATTTCAAGTCCAATGTCACTGAATGCAACAGAATTTACATAGTAACAGAATCAGTATTAGCAATGTTTTTATTTACCTCCGGTAATTCCCAGCGAATGGGAGGGAGAAGGCGGAAAAAACAATGCTTATTTTACGGCAACCCTTGCAGTATGCATTACGTAAGGGTAATGGGTGACGCATCCTCCTACGTGCAGCCTTTATTATACGCTATTCGAAAAAAAAAAAAAAAAATCATAAAGTTTCTTTCTTCCTCATTCAGTTTTATTATTATTTTTTTTTTTTACGAAAACCAATAGCAATAATTAAACAGATTTTTAAATGCATGTACAATTGTTGGATTTTATTAATTTTTTTTTAAGATTAATTACTGACTTGATTACAGATTACTGTATTATTTAAATATTATAACTTTTGTAAGTTTATTATTATTTTCTGCGTCTTTGATTTACCAATATTATTAATTCTTACTGTAATTTTGTTTATTTTTGCACGTAGACGTTTATTTTCCATTTAATTTTTCCTGATTCATTTGAATTGACTGTTAGTCAGCATTTATTTAGTTCCTCTATTTTATCATTAAATAGGAATTCTTTTCTTTGCATAAATGAGAAAATAAAATTGTGAAGAGCAATTACGAAAAGTTTTTTTTTTAAAAATATTTGTATCCAAGGATTTGCGTTTTAACGTAAAGGCTTATTTAAAACTGGAGAAATTAACAATTATTAAGAATCATAAACAAATGAGTAATTAAGATTGTGCAATTACGGGATTTAAAAAATAATTGAATTTTCTTTGGTATTTGTTTCTTTTCTGGCCGACCTAACCTCAGGATTAATAATTAATGTGCATTAATAACGCACATTCATTATATCAAAATTGTTTGCTGGGTTTTTAAAAAGCTGTTTTTTAAAGTAAATTTATAATTTAAATTAAAATATTTGAACGATAATTGCCATTAGTAAATACTAGATTAAAACATGATGAGAAACTCGTAGTTACGCCTATCGCCATTGATGAATTTTTGATAAGTTTAGTCAAAGGACCCTTTTCGCCAGTTCCCTCACCCCCATGAGTTGTTTTTATTTAATTCGGATAAGAAAAGAGTTATTTCCTAAATATAAAAAGTGGCATGGATCTCCATCTTTTTTTTATTATAATTATCATGATCGAATTGATAATTATGTTTCAGGCAAAATTTGTTATTTAGACAAAACCATCAAGCAATGCCACTTCTGCCGGTTAAGGATAAACTAGGTTTGGCCAGATAAAACTCGATTTGCCGGTAGCATAATATACTATACATGTACAGTACATGTATATTTATATCTGATATCGCATAACTTGTGGCAGGAAGTTTATGCATGCACTATTGAAACATGTTTTTGCTTTGTTTGTTTTTTTATTTTGAAACGTGTTTTTGCTTTGTTTTTTTTTTTATTTCGAAACATGTTTTTGCTTTGTTTTTTATTTTTTTTTATTTTGAAACGTATTTTTTTTTTTATTGGAAAACGTGTTTTTATTTTGTTTTTAGTTGGTTCAAAGCAATCAACAAACAAAGTAAAAAAATTAAATTCAATGTATAATGGTAGGCTAATATAAACGGCAACGGAATGTGTTTAGCTTCACTTATCACTACTTAGATAATAAATTATCTGCCCTGTATTTCAGATTACCTCATTAACGCTGAATCGTTCTTGTTTGAGAGATTGTAGTACATGTATTACAAGACAAATGATTATAGCTGATGATCGACGTACAGAGTAGCCCATGCAAATCTATTGATACTTGCATCCGCTATTGTGCATGTATCACAGCTGAAATGTGCAATTAGTGATCGTATCTTCATGTTATGATTTTATAATAGCCTCTGTGTAAATTGAGAATCATAAAGTACCGGTATGGTTATTCAATTTAGAAAATGTATGGCCATAAATTTAGTTTCAATAGAAAGGGATTTATTAATCACCCTGTATATTTGCTAAATTTTAAAAGTGTAAATATAGTAGCATACTGTACTAAGTATAGCAATTTCACCAAAGTGAAGCAAACCGATAAAATTGAAAAGGCGGCCTTGATAGTTTTAAAAATGATTGTGCACAATTTTAAAAGCTAAATTTAGCCAGTTTTTTAAAAAAATTGCATTTGTTTTCTCGCCATGTTTGCATTAAAAAATGTTTCTCGCCTTTCCTTTGGTGGCAAAAGTTTGCATAAACAGATTTGTAGAACTGGAATATCATATAGGCATAACAAGTAAGTTTTTATTCACTAAGTCTTGCATTCAATAGGTTCAATTGTTTATCATTTTCCATAGGCGCAATAAATCAACCGAAAGTTTTAACGAAACACCAACCAATGTACCTCTTGTTGAGGAAAACATTGGAAATCTTATAGCGAACTCGATAGAAATATTCAGTGACCGAGAAGCTGTGGTAGATTGCGAACAAGGAATTCGTAAAACGTTCGCCCAACATGTAGCTGATGTAAGACAATTAATTTAAAATTGCAAATAAATTATTATGATTACGCGAACGTGTTTAGATCGATGGGTTTGCGGCTGGTTTATTGGCTTTGAGATTGGGCAAGGAGGACCGAATTGGTCTCTGGTCTCCCAATCGATACGAATGGACCGTGGCTGCTTTTGCGGCGGCCAAAGCCGGACTTATTTTAGTATGGCGTACTTTTTATTTCCATTTCCGCTTGAATTTTATCATTCAAAGTAATGTGAAAGGTTCCGTTGAATCCGGCAAATCAAGTTCGTGAAACCGAGTACTGCTTACAAAAACTGAAAATGCGAGCTTTAATTGCTTCGGACACGTTTAAGACGCAAAATTATTACGAAATGATGGGGAAAATAATTCCGGAAATTGAGACAACCAAAGCCGGCGAAAATATTGCAAGCAGAAAGTAATTAATTTGTTATTTATTATAAATATTTTGTTGATTAATTTTCTAATATACTGTTATGTTTACGAACTAGACATCCGTATTTTGACACTCTTATTTTGATGTCTAATAAAAATCTCTCGTAAGTTATTATTTAAATTTGTCTTAAGGCAATTATTTTTTACGCGTAATTAATTTAATGAGAATTATTTTCTCTTAATGATAATAGAGGAGCCATAAGATTTACGGACGTGGAAGATGCAGCAACAAATGAAAGTAGAAGTAAACTGGCAACTATTAAAATCGAGCCAAGAAAAGCGGCTTATGTTATGTTCACATCTGTAAAGTTCCTTAAACATTTAAAGTTTGAAGAAATAATTTAAATGGGGTTTTTACAGGGAACTACTGGCAAACCAAAAGCAGCTGCCACATCACATTTCACAGTCGTTAATTCGCTGTATCAGGATAGGAAAAGATTTTTATATGACCAAAACGAAGTGATTGCATAAATAACTTAACGATAATAACCATAAAAATTCTTTTTTTCTTTTCTTTTTTTTTTAATTAAAAGTTAATGCGAATTTGTTGTCCACCGCCATTATTTCATATTTTTGGTTACGCAACGATGATAGCGGGTATGGCAAATGGAGGCACCTTAATTCTCCCGTCGAAAAGCTACAGCGCAGATGCTTGCCTCGAAGCTATTGACAAGGAAAAGTACATTTTTTTAAAATTTTAATACCGGTATTTAAAATTAAAAAGATAAACGACATTTTTAGGTGTTCAGGGTTGCAAGGAACTACTACAATGTTTGCTGACATGTTAGACCATCCGAAAAGCAAAACTTGTGATTTTACAACATTGCAGAAAAGTATTTTGGGAATTAAAAATACATATTATACAATTTAATGATTATTTTTTTATTATTGTAGTACAAATGGCCGGTTCTTTATGCTCTCCTACATTACTTAAACGAATTCAAAATGAGTGGAAATGTTCGCAGATAGTGGTAATTTTTAAATTGCTTTATCATAATAAAATAAAATATGTCAAGTAAATGTGTGTGGTTTTTTTTAAGACAGCTTATGGTTCTACTGAGACTTGTGGTGCTGTCACATCCACGTTAGCAGATGGACCATTTGAGCAAGTTCTGGAAAGCTGCGGCAGTCCAATAACTGGGATGAAAGTAATTTAATTATCATTATTTTAAAATCTCATGAAATTATTTTTTTTTACAAAAATTGACGACACATTTTGGTTAGATCAAATTAGTTGATGGAAACGGAAATATAATTCCGAGAGGAAGTAAAGGAGAAATTTTAGTAAAGGGTTTTAAAATTATGCTGGGATATTGGGAAGATGAGGAAGAAAATCAAAAAGTCTTTACTAGCGATGGATGGTATCGCACCGGGTAAAATAATCTTAATTAGTATTTCGAAGTGTATGTAAAAAAGGAATGTCTTAATTTCCAAATCCATTTTAATTTTTAGTGACATTGGCATAATGTTAGAAAATGGATGTCTACAAATTGTAGATCGAATCAAAGACATGATAATTCGAGGGGGAGAAAACGTTTATCCCAAGGAAGTAGAAGAGCTACTTATGGAACATCCAAAAATATCGGAGGCATATGTTAGTTAAGAGGAAAAAAATTTCAGGAATATATTTGGTTTTTTTAAATAATTTTGTGTTTTTTTTTTTCCAGGTTTTTGGCATTCCTAATGAGAGATTAGGCGAAGAAATATGCGCTTGGATAAGATTGGTTCCTGATGAAAAGATGATCGAATCGGATGTGACAAACTTTTGCAAAGGAAAAGTAAATATTCCATATTAATACCGATATTTACTTTTCAAAATTCAGCTAAAGATTTGAAAATGCATTTTTTTTAGCTGGCTCATTTCAAAATTCCTCGCTATATAAAATTTGTTGAACAGTTTCCAAAAACATTAAGTGGAAAAGTACAAAAATTTATAATGAAAGAAGAAGAGGTGAAGCATCTAAAAGTGTAAAGAACTTATTACATCGATAATCCCAAACAATACTCATAATTTTTAATTATTAAAAAAAAAATGAATCACTTTATAGTATTATAAATACCGGTATAATTTTAAAATTATTAAATATAATAATTTAATGTGTATACTGTAACAGTAGTAGTAAATCACATCAGTAAAACAAGTTTAATTAAAATTTAATTTTTATAATTAAATTTTTTTTTATCGTTTAATAAACAATAAAAAAAAAACAATTTTAACAATTTTGAACGTGTGCATCAATAATTATCTCATTAAATTAAATTTATATTTGAGAAATAAAATTATCTCATTTTAAATATAATATTTAACAAAAATAATATGATTTTTTCAATAATTATGTACAATAATAATAATTATAGCCAAGCAGTTTTCTATTAATTACCGGTATAGTATTATTATTTGAATTTTTGTATTTTGAATTGTCCCGCTATATGCATGCAGCGCCATCTAAGAGGAAATTATGAAAGCTAATTGGCGTCGCTGTGGAAGTCCGCGTCGTGGAATCGCGAACAAACTTTAACTTAGTAAAATAATAGAAAAGTTAATTTTACGATATTTTTAACCGTGTTTTAGTGAACTGCAATATTTAACGGTTTATAGTGCGTTTAATAGAGTTAAATAATTTAAAAAATAGTCGCGTCTCATTGTGTTGTAAATCTACAAGAAGGAGAAAGTGCAGTCAGGTCGAAAAATGGCGAAGTTTCGATGTTTCATTCTGGGAGGGAAGAAACTACTAACAATGGTAAATATGAAAATCTGTTTTCTAGAATTATTAAATTACGTGATTAATTATTTTATATCGCTGTATTTATTCATTGCGTACTACTGTATAATACTTCTGAAAAATTGATTGTTGGTCGAGATGGTAAATTTGTAATATTCTGACCGTGAGATAATTCGTGACGCGGTTACCCGAGACGCCATTAACAGAATTTGCCTCATTTCAAGGCATAAAACTTAATAATTCAAATACATCGATCTTAACTCAAAAGTGAGTTGCCACAAGTTCTTATTATAGTAATTTTAATAGGTTTATTAAAGTTTCTCGCTGACAGCAACGTACTTGACTTACTGCTGTATACACGCTGGGACATGCAAGTAATGAAACTGTTTTAATAAAAGTTTGTACTCGTATTTATTATAAAGCTATCCCATTCACAGTGTACTAGTAGTTGCCTAGGAAAGCTACTCACCAAAGAAGCCCCCCTCCCCTACTCCAAACAACAGCTATGTAAGACTAAATGTAGAACCATAATTATGCACATTAATTTTGAGCGATCAACAATTTTCGTAATGTTGTGTATGGTGAAAAAATGCAAAAATTTTACAATTTTTTTTTTTTGTAGCAAAATAATTTTTGAAAGGGACTCAAAACTTTACTACGGTGCTTTCCAGATTTCTTGTAGTATTGAGTTTCTGTTTTTTTTTGCCTGAAATCCGCTTGAAAGGTGGCAATTAAAGCTTACATGTATGAATCAACCGAGTATTGTACTGTAGGTGTTTTTCAATAATTTTTCGATCGTGATTATTTTTCGTCATTACTCATAATACCGGTTGTAGATTTTTGTTATTAATGGGCGCCCGCAGGCAAATTGTAATAATGTGCGACAGCACGAGTACTGTACTTTGCTGATGCAATAAACTTAATTTAACACGTGGCTGGCTTCTCAACCGGATTTCAACAGATTAATAACTTACGGTACTTACAAATTAAGTTTTAATTTATTACTAATTACATTAATTCTTGTTAGTTGCGCGGGTAGAATTTAAATTTTTAAAATATCATAAGAGCTAATGTTTCCAACTTTTGCAGAATTTGTATTACCGGTACCGATACGAATGAAATTTTCATGACTAATGCGTTTTTACAACCTTGAAATTTCAATTGATATTTTCAAATGTAAGGAAAAAGCCTATCTTAATAAGCCGAAAAATATTATTTAAAAAAAAACTTAAATCACCTTCGAAGAGTTACTTTATTTGCTTTATTTATTCTCTCTATTATTTCTCTATATTTTTGGAAAAAAAAATCGTATTTGCTTGCTTAAAAAATATCGAAAAACTACGAGTAAAATTAATGTTATTAGAAATGCTTCTAAAAACAGTATGAATTTGATTTTACAAAGTGATGATAGGCTCGGCTTTGGTTGGATCTTGCAAGTGAATAAATGGGCAGAATTATAATGCGCTGGGTTTTTAAGGCGTTTTAATCAAATGTTGCCTTGGGACCTTAAAACGCATCCCAAATTTTAGCAGATTTTTCTATGCAAAAAAGTGCGTTTTATGGTTCGAAAAATATTTTAAGGCTTACTGTACGTAGGGTACTGCATTTCCAATTTTCTCTCGGATCACTTACGTGTAAATGTACAATAAGAATAAATACAGCATAAGCACTAATGAGCAGAAGCGCACGACCGTATTATTATTAATGAATTTTGAATTTAAACCTACTAAGTATTTTGACTATACAGTAAGTTTAACATCTGATTTTTACGGTAAACACCAATTTTGATGCTAGCTACAGTGGCCAGCAAGTCGTGTGCGAAAAATATTTGATATTAGCGATTAACTATTCTCTGCAACTTTCATCAAAATTTTGTTAATTATTGTTAAAATTAATTTTTAATTTAATGATAGAGCCTTTTTGCAACTGGATTTTTCGTTTTACTTTTCAGCATGTCCCACGATAGTACAGTGGCGGACCCAGGTGTATTTAGGGTTTACTTCCCCCCCCCCCACCCTCCCACAAAATATCCGAAAATTTGATTTTTGAAGTACATTTTATTAGTTAATGCATTAAATTCGTAATGCTGATAATTTTACATACAATTAAAATACGATTGACATCTTTTTTTTTTTTTTTAACCTCTAGAGAAAAAAATGTTTAGTTTGAACAAGGAATAAATCAATGTTTTTAAAATTAATCGCATTTTCACTTATCATCGTGTTGTAATCGCGTTTAACAAATAAAGCGCAAAACATTATTTTTTTCTTCAATCGCAGAAATCGAATTAAATAAAAGATGAGCTTTGGAAAGGGTTATAATAGTGAGACGCATGAGGATGATGCAAAGAGAGTATGCGTGGGTGAGAGAGTGAGCGAGAGAGATAAAACGTAAGCAAACAGCATGAAAAATTGAGGAGTCGTGAATTATAATCGATGGAAAATGTATAGGAAAAGATAGCGCGCCGAAATCCCATTTCGTTTTTACACGTGCTCGATAGATGCGCGTGCATCTACAGTACCGGCAGGTAGGGTAGGGTAAGGTAGACGTTCGAGTATAAGACGTTTGCGCATTTGAATAAGAATGATGTTGAGTGTATAATAGGAACCCAACACCCTCCCGCCCCATATGTTTACTTACACAG
Organism: Polydesmus complanatus; assembly: GCA_034692225.1. Taxonomy (NCBI): domain Eukaryota; kingdom Metazoa; phylum Arthropoda; class Diplopoda; order Polydesmida; family Polydesmidae; genus Polydesmus; species Polydesmus complanatus. Next base: position 24,359 of record JAQGAZ010001474.1, read on the forward strand.
TGTACAAGTGTATTTGCGTCGAGACTGGCGCATCCCATTTTTACCTCTCGTATACAACTTTTTATTTTTATTTTATTTTGTACACTCGTATATTCGTATATATATATATTTTTTTCTATCTTATTGTTTCTTTTCTTTTCGTTTCATTTTATATACTTTTTTAAGTGTCGAAATACTAAAACCTTTGTCGGATGTGCTCTCATGAAACTTTCACAATTCCCAAACAGCGCGTTTCTCTCAACCCAAAGTGACGTTCAAACAAGAGATTTGCGAGAGATTATCCCAACACACTACGGCGGTATATATCTATGCTTACACGTCACAGGTGCCCAAATCCACGCTTTTTCCCTTTGTGCAAATGCATATATAAGCGAGTCTTTATATGCAAAAAATACGAGAACCGAGGGAGTGAGTGAGTGAGAGGGAGAGAGAGAGCGAAAAAAATGAAAGATGGGTGGGAGAAACGAGAAAGTTTCAAACTTAAAAGTGTTTGATACGAAATTTCGATCTACAATTTAAAACTACGCAACTACTTAAATACGTTTTTTTTTGTTGTAAAAACAAAAGCGATTATGACGATTCTTACAGGTTGAGTCGAAAGTTTAAGGGGGATTTTTTATATGAATGTGTAAATACCGGTACTGTAATTAGGTCTGGGTAAACAATTATTTTATGACGTTCAATTTAGTGAAAATTGAAATGGTGTGTTTTTATTAAAATTTTAAAATTATTAAAATGTGAAAGTAATTTTTAAACATTTTGCTGCTGGGCTGAGAAATAGAAAATGCTAAAAAAAAAAAAAATTATTGGGTCGTATATTTATAAAGAATATACCGTAGGTGTTAATTAATATTTTAAAAGTCGAAAAAAATGTTTTTCAGTTTTGTAAAAACTTTTTGCGCATTTAAATTTTAAAAGTAATTCATTGGTATTTCTAAAAAATTTTATGGCTATTTTGAAAATTTTCTATATGAATTTTTACTATTTAGGCCTATCAGATTTTTTTTTTTTTAAATTTATTTTCTTATTTATTTAAAAATTAATTACCAGTAATTGGTATTTTAAAAAATTTTAAGGCTATTTTTTTTGAATTTTTTATGAATTTTTACTATTTATGAGAAAAAATTTTATTTTTCAATTTTTTAAAATTAATTAATTCGCATTTTAAAATAATTTTAAGGTTATTTTTTTTTATATGAATTTATACCATTTCCGGGATTATTTTTTTTTTTTACAAAAATACTTTTTAAATTTTTCTCAACTTTTTATTCTTAACTTTTTTTTACACAATTTATTTTATTTTTTTTCTGCTTCGATTTTGTTAGACAATTTATTTTTTCCTTCTTTGTGATGTAAAAATTTTTCCACTACTTTTAAAAAATAAATTATTTAATTGAATTTTCCGTGAATTTTGATTCACCATGTAGTACGTATTGCGCATTGTCGATGTCGTAGTTTGGTTGACGTGTCAGATGATCCCTTCTCCTCACCACCCACCGTCTCTCACTCTCTCTCCACCACTCTATTTTATCACTTTTATGCCTGAATCAAATGGAAATAAAACGTCGATGCGAACGGATTTGTCTCTTTAATGCACTGCTAAGTCGCTTCACCTTTTTGTTTTAAACTCGATCAACTCACGTAAATCCCAGTTTTTATCGTCCAATCCCATCCCATATGCACACACACTCCCCCTTCCCATTCTCACCCCACACACACATACATTCATACATACATCGAGATACAAGAGTACAAGAAAAAAAATATATATATAATGCAACCGATATAAACCAACAAAAAAACAAATGCATTTTATATAAGTTTACAAATAAAAAATGATCCAAGCTCAACGGAAGAATAGTAAAAAAAAAAACAATGCGTTGGAAACATATTTTCTTCAAAATGTATGCGTTTTCAAACATAAAAATATTTCATTTAATATTGCCGCTAGAAATATTTTTTTTTTTTGTTGGTTGTTATTTTTATGCACATTTTATCAACATTTTTATTTTTAGCAAATTTGTAGATGACCGTAAATTATTAGCTTTGCTGGAAAATTTATTATGTTTGATATGAGATTAGCGCAAACTTGAATCATTATTGGCTCGATATTTTATTGAACTTGATTTATTTGCCAAAAAGACATCGTTTATCAAATATCTGACAACTTCTAATTATTTTGCATTTGAGTCAATATAATTATGCGGTGATACCGGTAATTAAACTAACAGACGAAATTATAACTGAAGCGTGTTTTTCTGCGAAAAAACACCTTTGGGGATTTCGCGATAAATGTTTTTCGTCAAATTGAATTTACCTAGCATTTTTTTTATTTTTAGTAAAATTCAAGGAATATAATAACATAGGAATGGAAAATCTCATTTTACACATAAACATCACTAATTATAACTATCATGGTTATACTCTGTAGTTATGTCGATGATACGTTACTGCGGTAGAGCCTCGATAATCCGAGCTGTTTTTAAATTGAAATTTTATTTTTATTAAATTTTGAAAGAATTTTGTAGAGTAAATCCGTAAATTTTAATTAAATTGCTAATGAAGTAAAACTTGCGGGTACTTTTTTTCATTTGAAATTTGCCACCAATAAAGTTGGCAGTGTTAATAAAAAATTAAATTAAGTCGGACATAAATTCAAATTTTAAAATACACGTACAGTATACAATTCCTCCGCACAAACCGACAACTGAAATGTAACTTTTTTCCCCCTTCTCAGTAGGCCTACCGTATTATTATTTTATTAAAACTTTAATTTGTTATTGCATGTTAAGTTTTTATTAAGAATTTCATTAATCCGAGGTAGGTTCGGTTATATCCAATTTTTATTACCGAGATCTACGGGGTTATTAAATTACGAAAAAAAAATGTTTTTTGTTCAACAAGGTTTAAAAAATATTTTAAAAGTATAAAACAATTCTTTAAATGTTCTAGAAGTTGCAATTTGAAATTTTTAGTTAGATTTGTAACTTTTTTTTTTTAAAAAAAAAATAATGTTTTCTGATTACAAATTTGCGTTTGTAACAGAGTTTGAGAATGTTGAAACGATTATAATTAACTGCAATTTTTAATTATTTAATTCTTTTCAATCTAAATAACAAACATTAATACTAATAATTACCATATGTAATTACAGTAGAACTTTATATATTTTGCCTAAAAAGGCGCAAATTAATAAAAAAAAAAAAAAAAAAACTTTAACAATTTGAATTATAAAGGACAAGAAAATTTTTTCGATTTAAGAATTTTTTGTACCGGTAGTAACGAAGTTTTCATTTAGTGAGTTTAAAAGGCAATAAAATTCAATTTATTGAAATTTTGCTAAAAAAAAAATTAATGATAACGGGAATTTTTTTATTCCTAGATCATTTATAGTCTTTGACATTTTTTTTTTTAAATTATGTTTTGCTTCGATTTAACGAGGTTCAAATTAACGAAGTTGAGCAGCTCAAAATTCGAATTAACGAGGTTTTATTGGTTTAAAATTCGAATTAATGAGGTCCAGCTTTATATTCTTCGATTTATGTATTGTTTTGTATTCGAATTAACGAAATTTTTTTCTATAAGGGAACGGACTATATACAGTACATGTATTTAAATTACAGTACTGAAGTTTTTTTTTTTTGATTTATTGAGATTCAAACGTGATGCAGAAAAATTAATTTGAAATCATAAATTAACCTGTGATTTTTTTTTCGTACGGTATTTATTTTTATTTAACCTAATGGAATTATAAATAGGGGGTGTTTTTTTTTTTAACTGAGAAAAGTTGCTTATTTTTTTTTTTATTATTCCTAAATCCAATAATACTCAAATTACCAGATTTTAATGTAAAAAGTATTAATTATGATACAATAAACAAATCTCTTATCAAATAATATTCATTTTGAATACATAAAAAAAAGCTGCTTTAAACAGATTTATTTAAATCGTATTGCTTTTTAGTGAATGTTTTTTTTTTCTTTTTCTTTCCCCCTTTTTTTTTTATCTTAAATCTTTTAAAACTGTTTTTATTCAAAGCGTAGCCCTCCTTAATCGCCACTTTGCCACTCATTCGCCTCCTCGCACCACCCTTCAAATACAAATCCATGTACACAACCGGTAAGGTTTTTACTTGAGTAATGTAAAAACGTTTTTTATTCGTTGACGAAGCTTATTGCGTTAATAGGATTTTCTCATCGCGCGTAGAATAAAAAAAGAAACATTTCAAGTACTTTCTCTACCCATCATTCTGGCGCATACCCACTCTCTAGAAAACAAAAAGTATACCTAAACTTTAAAAAAAAAAAAAATCAAAAACAAAAGCATACCCTACTAATAATATTAAATTTGTTTTTTTTACAAATACAGTATACAACTTTAATTTGTGATAAAAAGTCAGAAATAAAGTGATCCGCGATTAATGTAACAACGAACAGATAGAAAATTTCCTTCTATTGCTAAATTCCGATAGCATCATTTTTGATTCCGCTTTCCCTCTTTACTCCTCTTTGCTTCTATCTCATCTTCCCACGTCTAACCTCTTCCTCCTCGATTTTTTTTTCCTTTTTTTTTTTTGCTCGATTTTCTGCACTTTGTTTCTATTCGCTGTTAATAATCCAACAAAAAACACGTGTTGTTTTTACCATACGTTTGAACAAAAAATTGTGATAAAAGTGGGTGGTATGGGTTGTACGTGTGTATGGG
>JAQGAZ010001475.1:0-29051 GCA_034692225.1 Polydesmus complanatus
GCAAGTTCAATCGGCACATGAAGCACCCAAGACCCACTAGTATGCCGCCCAAAAAACACAACAACCAGGCCCTAAATTTAATACGGTACAGTATAAAGTTGTCGAGACTCTGCATCGGTGAAAGAAATATCTTTCGCAGTTTATGTTATCGAAATAAAATGAACACCAAACTTACAAAGAAATTCCAACAAAAACACGTAATTTAAATTGTCAAAAGTAAGAAATAAATGACTCTGTCTGAAATGGAAAAATCCTAAGAAAATGTTATCGAATTGACTTCCACTTTCCTCCCCCACCATTCATGACGTATGACCTTATCTAAATTCAACGTCGCAAAAAAAAAATCGATATTTGCGTGCAAATAGCGGAACTGTTTCCTCGCTGATTTGGTGGCCCAATAATAATAACATTCGGTGTAAAAACGCACAGTAGAATGAGGGGCTCCTAGAAGAGTGTAGAAAGGGCCTCTCTTGCACTTGCGGATGAAAATAGTAGTCGGCATAATTAGGCCAGGGTCTGAATTTGTAGCGTCAGACGTCTCGACGTCTTATTCCGCCAGAGTATAAATAAACCAAATACAAGTAAAAAAAAAAAATAAAAGACTTTCTCTTTCAACCACCACCACTCTACTTCTTTCTTTTCGTTCGATATAATATACAGTAATATATATATATTTTTTTATTCTTATCCTCACTCAGTATCTCTCCATCGCGATCGGCAGGCGAGTGAGGTGTTGGCAGAGGAGTGAATATCCCTTTCAAACACTGTTGCAGACATCATTAAGTCCCTCGGTGAATTACTCTCGCGCGCCCCACGCATTCATTTTTTATAAGTGACAATACCGCACAAAAAGATGCGATCGGCCAAGAACCACCACCGGAAATGTCGAAAAATAAGCTGATTTTTCCTTTATCCTCTACGGCTCGGGATTCGATTGGGGTTTGTTGTTCTCCCATTGGATGAATGGAAAATTTTAAAGAAACTTTTTTTGTTTTGTTGTTGTTGTTAGACGGTTACCCAATACTGTAGTTTGAAAACCCTCGCTATAATTAATATTTACTGGCAGATAAAAAAAAAAAAAAAAGGCTCTTAGATTGGCTAAGACTCTTCACATTCTCTCACAACGCCGTATCTGGCCAAATGTATGCAAATGTTGTCATGGAAATTCAAACCACTTGTTGACGTGTACGTAGGAAAATTGACAGAAAAAGAAAGATGAGGACAAAAATAATTTCGCTGTTTGTAAGTTAAAACCCACACGATACGCGTCTATCTAAATACAAAACGTCGCGGTAGAAAATAAACCGGTTTTTATTTTTAGAGATAAAAATTATTGTGATTCGTTGACTGGCTATGTTTACCCATGTGAAACAGCTACAGTACTAACTCGACGTGATGGCTGTCGAGATGGTTTGTGCCAATCGTCTCAAAAAGAAAACACAACACAAAATTATTATTTTACACCAAAAATAATAATAATAATAATAATCGTTATAAATTTATATCTTTAATCTGAATACCGCAAAAAATCCTAGAACGATGATAAAAATATTGATATCTCTAGACATAGTCGAGCGCCATGACGCGTAACACAAATTATTGCTATGCCATACTCATCTAATTTAGCGCATAATTGGCGAAATTTTAGCCTTGATCAAAAAATAATAATTTTTTTCTCTTCTTCCATACCGGTATTTGCAATCGATAAGAGCGAAGCTTTGCGCAACAAGCGTTTTCTAATTAATTTATTGGCTGCTATTTATTCTAAGGTTATCTCCGGCTTAATATAACACTCTTCAATTGGAATCCAACTGTTACGAATCTAACATTCATTCATTTATCTACGTCGATCTGCGTTCGATCAATCAATCAAAAACTAATCTCTATACAAACAGAGGGGGAGGAAAAAAATACTAAATTAGCTACTGCGTTGTTGTGAAAAGTAGCGGATTGCGTTTTTCCTCGACTCCACATAAAATAAATCTACGTTTTTCACTTTCACAATAATTAATAATAATTACGGTAACTCCTAACGGCGTCCTTACAGCCTTAAAATTAATTAATTTCCTCGCTTGACTTTTAATAATAAACATAAAAATATTTTTCAGTCATAACAAATGGAGTTCAGCAGAAGAACGAGTGAACCCAGAACAAACTCTCTCATGTTTTTTTTAAAAAAACCATTTTCTTCGGTATAGAAATAAAAGATGAAAGCGACCAAACAACATTTCAAAATAGGCCTACCATTTTAAAAAATAATAAAAATTCGAATTTGACCCAGTCATTCAAAAATTATCATTAAGAAGATGAGAGAGAATATTTTCTTTTAATTACTGTATTTCTTATCGCGATGTAAAACTCGTAGACAAAATTTTCTTATCAATTAAAAGTTCAAAACTCCATACGGGATATGGTATTTTGGCTTGCCAGGAGCAGCGTTGGAGGACACGTGTCAACCGTCACCGAAAATGAAAATTAGGTCAGGCTGGCAAGTAGGTCAAAGGAGGAGTCGACCCCGAGATGACAGACGACGTTGACGACCAAAAAAAAAAAAAAAGTTTGGCGACTGACCTTAACTTTTCTCTCCTCACAATCAAAACCACCTGTCGCTTAGCAAAAATATTTTAATTTCCATGAATGAAATAAGCGAGGAAAAAAAACCCCCGTCAACAGTTGGTATAACTTGTAAATGACATCAGTATTTTATACCAAAAATAGTGCGACCTTTACAATGTGATTTCAACAATCACTCCACATCACTCTCTCTCGCTCTTTTCCGGGAGATAATAGTGCGATGGAAAAAGTCGTTCCCCGCGAGTCGCCGGTGAAAGCGAAATCGTCACCGCTGTTGTGACTGGTCCAACAATGAGAAGAGACCATAACAAGAGAGTCCTTTGGGTCAAGGACCACGTAGAGGAAACTAAATTAATAGACACATCGCACGCACACACTCTCTCCCTATCGCACTCTTTGTCTCTCGCACGCTCTCTTGCGGTCACTAAATTTAGTCTTGATTTATGAAGGCTACTTTCCCACGCTAAGCATTTTTCATAAAAACAATAATTGTTAGCTTCAAAATTTATCCTCTCTCGCTCTCTCTCCGTCTCGAGCTAAGATTGCGCGCGCACCAAAAACAAAATTACTGTATTATCAATCCTGCTGATCCCCCCTTTGAATAAGCGTATTCCCGCTAGGATTTCATTCATTTCCTTCGCCAAATTCAAAACAAACCCAACGCTCGGACTCATTTTCATCAACGAACAACCTTCTTTTCTAGGGTACTAATCTAAATTTGTTAATTACTGCGCATGTACTAATTTATTAAATGAAAGCGGAGGAAGAAGAGAAAAAAACAACAACAATAAAACAATATCTTTTTCTCTTTCGCGCGCGCTTATTTCATTACAGTAGCTAACGACGAAACATTATCAGCCAGCCATCTGACAGCACTGTATACAACGTAATTAACAAAAATTTGAGATTAGAGTAATGAGCTATCGGTACTAGTTATATCAAACTTAACTGTTTTTTATTACGTCACCGCACGCAATTAAAAAAAATGAATAAAAAAAAAATGTGTTCTGTAAGTTGATCTAATTTTATAGATAAAAAGTAAAAATAATTATTAAGATGGAAGCCGGAAAAACGATAGCGAAAATTATTATACAAGTAGTACGGGTAGAAGAAAATAGTGACGTCACATTCTACAGAAGGCCGGAAATTAACGTTTAGAATTCCTTGAGAAATAGTTCATTCTTAAATTTCTTCTTATACTGTATTTATATATATATATTTTTTCGTAGTAAAAAAAAAAAGAAGCTAAAAATAAACTTAATAATCGTATGGAAATTGTGCACCTGACAGGAAGTTATTACGCCAAAAGTTTATTTTGTATAATAGATTTTACCTTCGAACTATTTATTAAAATTTAAATGAATAAATAATTAACGTAAATTTTTTTTCCCCATGTATAGTTAGAGGTTGAGCATTTCCATTATTCATTAAAAAAAATATATATTCAAAACTAACTTTCCCTCATATCACCATTTTATTAATACCAGTCTTCGATTCTCCCCCCCAAAATAATAATAAAGCCTACATATAACAGGATGATAATTTCTAATAAAAATAATAAACGAATTGGTGGTCGTGGGAGATAGAAAAATAATTACAATAATATGTAAAAAAAAAAAAGTCTATAATTAAGAAACGACCTTTACAAAAAATGATCGGAAATCCTATTAAAATTCAACTAGACGGAAATGCGACCTAAAAATATAAAAAAAAATTCCAGACACAAAATCTGGTACACCTATACTTTCAACAATCCTGGGTGCCTACAAAAACGCTTGTTCTTTTACATCAAAAAAAAAAAAACCCCATATCGCCATATTCCACCTACACCCACCCCTTAAAAACATTCCTATCTATTTTTAGCATTTCCAAAAAAAAACACCTATAATCCTCATTTCCCCCACCCCACCTCACCCCCGACAATAAAAATCTATTCTGATTCTTCGCTAGGCGAGTAAATATTACAACCTACACACAACAATGCATAGAACAGCCTATTGTAATATTAACTATTCAATTATTATTCTTCATTTTCTAATTTTTTTTCTATTATTATTATTATTAAAAAAATTATGGATGATAAAAATCAAAATAACATTGATGCGTCATCTACGAGTTATAATTTCGAGACGTCGCATTTCTATTCATATTTGACGCCAGGTGAAGACAACAACAACAACAATAATAATAAAAATTTGTCAATCCTTTGGCTACAATTGAACGAAATTAGCATAAAAAGTATTTATATATACAGTACGTAGATTAGTATATAAATAAATCTAATATAGACCGGCCATCACACATTTGATTTCACCCATGGTTGAACCGGCGGTATTTGCGTCACCACCACCTTCACCCTTTCACCCAATTGGATCGGAGGGCGGTGTGGGTGGCGAGAACTTGTTTCAAGTTGAACAATTTCTCAGAAGCCAAACAACATTCTGCTACCTTTCTGCTGCTTCTTCTTTTGCCTTTTTCATCTGATTTTTCATTTTATCTGTACATTTTTTTCTCCAACCTCGACCTCCGTCGTCCATCCACCCACCCATCAAACAACCGCACAATATTTTTCAGACGATATTCAAAAGAAAAAGAAGAAAAAAAAAAAATGGGCGGAGTGTGCATATTCATGAAGCATCTTTCACGCATGAGAAAAACCGAGGCACTGCACAACATGCAAATTAGTATCTGCTGAAAACTTTATTTTTCCCACATTCACTTCATCCCACCCACACCTTTACAACCATGCACCCCCCCCCCCCCCCTCTCTTCCCCACCTAGACTTTTTTTTCTGAAAGTTATGAGTTTTATTTGAGAGAATATAACTTCTACCTGCAAAAAATCAGGGCTCAACCGTATACTATATTAACAGACCATAGTCATTGAATAATTAAATCACCAAGAACATTGGAGGTTTCGAGAGGTCTTTTCAGTACAGTACTTTCATACTAAACCAGGGCCAAGAAATTTATCAATCAAACCAGACATTGTAGAGAACGTTGCAATTTAAACTCCTCGTCACAGGTTTTAGGTTTCGCACGCAAAATAAAACCGCATAATTAAACGCGGCTGGAAAAACGCATGATAAGGTCATTTCAGCAGCTAGGGCCTGTTAACCAAAATGGGCCCTGACTATTATTATGGGTTAGAATAGTACTTGCGCGTAAGTTCTTTTCTCTTTTATATACAGCAGTAATTATTTCGCGTTACTTTACAAACACCCTGTATCTTCTGGCAGCATTTTTCCAGCGTAGGCAGTCACCCAACGACCTCTACGTGACCTCATGCTACATCATCAACATGCAAAACTACTCGCTCGCTTTTCAGTCAAATTATTTGCTATTGAAAAATCGCTAACTGGTTGTAATCAGTTACCATGCTAGAAATACTTGCACGGATTGATTGAAACTACGGTATTAACAATAATTAAACTCTTATTATTTTTTTTTTTTTAATGTTTTCGCTGTTATTTATGTCTTGGTTATTTAAAAATAATTTATATTCTCGTCAATTTTATTTTTCTTCGATGAAAAACTTAAAATTATTTGACGTCAGCGGAGCCGTCTCTGGAGGTGTGCGCGTGGCCCCTCAAAACCCCAACAACCGGCACTGATCATCACTCACAACTATAACGAGGCAACTTATAAAGTGAGCAATAAATGTCCAGCTTTATGTTATGTTGTAGAGATAAGCGTAACAAATTGTTTATTAGATCTTATTTTCATGGTCTCGTTAATACCACTTAAAGTAATAATAAAAAAAAAGCATACATATTTTTACGGCAGTGAATATTAATTAGCATACAAAATGCCAGATACAAACGCATTGATTAATCATTATTATTTTTTTGCTCATTAGCGAGTTATTGTACGCTGACCTTTGTATACTGGTCGAGAACCCTCATAATTATACGCAAAAAAATAAATCTGTAAAACAAACAGTAAACAATAATAATAATAAGTTTAAGCATTTCGTATTCTCGCCCAAAATCTATTATTGTCCAAACGCAATGTTCTAAGTTCGCATTAAGGCTGCGCGCAACCGCAAAACAGAAGCCGGTAGCAAACGGATCCTCGCCACCGAACGACCGACCGATCGATCGAGCGCCGTGACGTCACCCACCGAGTGCTCGTGTACTGGTTATTTGGGTTATCGAGGAGGAGCAGGGAGGGATGCGGCGAGGGAAAAGGAAAACAGTGTGAGGAAGAAGACATTCCGGTAGCTTATTTTGGAATATCGTTGCGCCATTGGAAAGGGAGAGATAGCGATTGGAATACTGTGTACAGCGGTGAAAACGATCGAGTAAATCTCAGACACATCTCCTGAGGAAAATTCGCGCGATGAAACAAATCTCGCAATGGCTGTTAATAGTACGCAACATGCACCAGATCATCCGCCCGCCCTACATAACATTACCACTTCTTCCCAATCCCGATCGATCGATCGAGCAGGCAGCGATCGATGAGGGGGAAGGGGGCGGGGGCGGGGAAATGAAACATCAACAATAATATTACAAAAATCAATCGCTAAGAGCGTTGCGGCAATTAAATTGCAAGTACTTACCGATTTCGCGCGAGTTAGTCAACAGCGGCCGCATTAGTGAAATGGCTTGTACGTGCAATGTGTTGGAGTTAATAGATAAGGAACTAGGAAGTACACTACGCTACGCTACCGTAATTAACTCAGAAAATCGTTAACAATAAATTATCGGACTTTTGCGCATTTAAAAATAATAAATAAAACCTTTTGTAACTGAATGTGAAACTTATGATCGGAGTTTAAATTGCAAAAACTATTTATCAAAGTATTTGCATCATCTTCATAAATAATTATTATTAAACGCAATTCAAACGCCGGAAACCAAACATTTGCGTAGATTTAAATAAAACTTGCATAAATTACACATCAAAAAAAAATAACCAAACGCTGACTAATATCTGAAAAACAATGCAATAATTGTTATTGCGCTTATCTTTATTTAAAATCACAACCCCTTTTCAACTTAAAATTATGCAAAACTCTCTTAATTCAATGCAGTTTTCTTAAATTATTATAATTTGTCGCCATGTAGCAGGTGGTAGATACCACAATGTAATAATGATGCATAAATTGGTAAAAGCTTACGTCAAAATTGGAAGATTTTTCGCAACTTGGGTGAGCTGGACCATTTAGCTGGCAATTAACGACGCGTGAAATTAACTTAAAACTCGAAAAAAAATAAAATAAATAAAAAGAGTTGTCGCGTCACAACACGCGTTCGGTTAAGAGGAGATGATGTAAGCGACAGAGAATGTTCGCACGCTTCGCCCAAGTCTATTAGTTGACTCACCTAAGGTTTATCTCATAAAAAAAAAATTTGCATTGTTAAAATAAAAGTCATACAAAAAACTCAAGAAGAATTAAAAACTTTTAATTAACCGGAAGCTTTCGATTGTCTAAATTTGCATAGTAAAACATACCGTCTAGATTTGTGGCCACCAAAACTTTAAAAGCCCAAAATAGCTTTAAAATGCTGTATAATAAAAATGTTCCCGCATGGCGTTATCAATATTTTAAAGACGAAAGAAAAGCCCGCACAAGAACTTTCAGACATAATTATAGACCAATAAATCGCTCTATTTTTGTAAAAAGATGCGCGACCATCTCGTAGATCTTTCCTTCCCCTATAACTATATTTTATTAATAGTGAACGCCTACAAAATTAACCTTCATACTCCCATCTCAACCCCTTCATATCACCAATATTATGATGTAAGTTACGAATTTCTTCTCGTTTTTACCGCGAACCAATAAAAAAAAAATTTTCCTGTTAATTTATCAGATTTGAAAATAATCGCTCGCTGGCAATCACGCAAAAAAAAAATCAAAAATTGGTTAGCATCTTGTCATTCGTCGTCCGCGGTGTTGTTAGATGTGTTGTGTGTGAAACTATGTAAAAAAAAAAAGAATGTGATTATTTTCCCCCCATCATCATCATCGTTATTTCTTCTTTTTTCGAGTTTAAATTTTTCTCATCGCATGGCGTTGGGTAATAACGTCCACCCATCGTCTCTCGCTCGCCCTCCACCGACTAAAAAAGTATTTCGGCGGTAGTGGAGGAGCGAGTTGAGCCAGGGTAGTAGTACATGTAGCGAGGAGCACGGCCGACGTGAAAGGTGTGAGCTGCATCATTTGGAGAGGTGAAAGACCCGGCAAGAATCTCAAACATGCGACGCCATTCAAAGTCGCAACCGAATCTATCGTTTAAATAAGTTTTTTTTTTCTTTTTTTTTTTTTCCTACTTCTTCTTCCCTCTTTTTTCCTTTCATAGAACTAGCCAAATTAAAAGCAGAAGAAGAAGAAAAAAAAGGAAGTTTTCAAAGCTGATAAACCGGCGTCGTTAAAAAAAAATCGGAAGAGTTTCGCATCTATTTCCCCTCCACCACCACCGCTAAAACTAGTTTTCGGAGGAATAGCGAAGCGCCAGAATTCGTCTTTATAAATCAGAAAAAAATAAATTTCACTTCCAAAATAATGCGATAAATTTTGAAATTTCATTCATTATTATTTACCGAAAAACTTACAAATTTTCAGAAAAAAGTACGAAAGAAAAAAAAAATAACACCGGAGATTGTTTAACAACAGAATAATGCGAGACAGATAAATGAATACCGTAGCAGAGAAAATGTCTTGAAATAATTTCAACAATTTGGGGGCTGACGTCATAAGGAAGTGCGAGTAGGCAACCATATGTCTCGAGCTATGAATGGAAAGCCGGTAGGAAGGAAACTCGTGCACACACGATCAAATTACAAACGTTTGCCAATACACACTCGGTTATTCACTCCTTCCTCATTATCTTATTCGCTCCCAATATTTATTTACTCGAAATTAAACTCTCAAAAAAATATTTATACTGTTGTAGTGTAATAATAATAATTGATAAAATAACTAGCGGGAAAAATCTTAATCGTAAATCCATTAATCATAGCATGCCAATGAATTCAAACACAACCATCCCCCCCAAAAAAATACCGTTAAATAAAATTCGATTTAATTTTTGCGACTTATCATTCAAATAATCAAAAAAAAAAATAATAATAATAATACTTAAAAGACAATAATTTTCATTTAAAAATTCAGTATTTCAACATTAAGATCCAAAGCTACGCCCTACCCAGGACCCTAAAATTGCCAGCTTACCTGCGATCGGTAGACCATACAATAAGCTACGAGTAAACAGCTGTTCTATTTACATTCTAAATTAAAACCAATATAACTTAAAAAATGCTTATACTACTGTATTAGATTTCTTAATCTATATTTAATTTTAAAAAAATAAGATGAACCGGTAAATAATGTAATGATAAGTTCAAAGCAAGGGTGCCAAATGCCCACAAATTACATCGAATAAAAAGAATGTTGACCGCTGCATAAACTACAGTACCCCTGTACACGTAGGCTACTTACAATCGATTTTTGTCTGATTTGGCAAAGTAATTTGAGCTTGTCATTACATCGCCGTGTTTACTTGTTCTAACAAGTACAGTACCGGTATAAAAAGAAAAGACGAAAAAAAAAATAATAATGTTGGTGCTAAGTAACCGCAAGTGATTATGTCACCATCGACGAAATCGTTTCTTTCCCACAAATCGGGCGACTTCAAGCTCACAACAAGTTACATTAACACAAAACTAAGCCTCGCAAACAAACAATTCTTTTTTTTTTTTTTTAAAAAAAAAGTTGTTGTCTAAACGTTATAAGCGGAACAATAAACTTTATCTTTATTTGTCTTACTCTTCACTCCTCACCTTTGCCCGGAATTATTTGATTTGCCTTCTCGTTTTTCCAACCCGAAAAAAAAATATACAGTAATAATAATACGTAATAATAAGAAGACAAAAAAATGGGGGAAAAATAAAAAGCCGTCATATAATCTAAGATAAAGAAGAAGCTCAACTGCGATGACATAACACTTGAAAATGGCGTCAAATTAGATATAGGCAAGCGAGCAGCGTGTTACCCAACCTGTACTTTGAGCTCGGGTTAACAGACAACTGCAGTTAACCTCCAAAAGGGTCGCCATCCTAGAGTTGACCGTGAAAATTTGATACCGTCGTCGTATGTGTGTGTATGTGTACATGTACTCGATAAAATAAAATTCACTGGCTTTTTACTAAAATATGGAGGTGAATTGCCAGACAGCGACGTTTCGCAACACATGTACATGTACGCATAAACCATTTTTTAAGTGGCTAACAAATGTCATTCATAATCAATCTTTTCAGTTCATTGTATTTTTTAATCCTGATTACCGTATTATTTTTTCTTTACCATTATTATAAACAGTGATATAAGTGTTTCTCCGGTTTCAATTAAGATTCAGGTATCATAAATAACATCTTTCAATTAAAAAAAAAATGTAAACAAAAATATTAGAAATTTAAATGGAAACCGTAAACAGGTGATTCATGTACGTTGCAAAAAAACTCGGGCTTAAAACAGACTCGTACTGTATTCTGTTGCTACGAACCCACTCTCCCTTCCATCGCTCTCTCTCGCTCTTTCAAAAAAGAACAAAGAATAAGTTTGTTATCCTCAAAGTTTCCTAACCTATTCCAGATGATCTGCTCCTTTTCTTCGCCTCCAGAGGGCCTCCACCTTTCGAGAGCCAGGTGAGCGATTCGTTTCAAGGCCAGGGAAAGAAGCCCGAGTCTCAACGCCCCTCTCTCTCTCCTTCCCTCCCTCCCTCCCCACTGCCAACTTCACTTTTTCACAACAACACTGCCTGCCTACTCGCTCGATTTCTTCAACTTCACTAGGAAGTCGATACGGTGAAAACTCCGAATTAAATCCCTGCTGCATGCGGGAGAGACTATAATTAACTCGGTTGCACTACCTCTGCGGCTGCTGCTGCTGCTTTAGAGAAGGTAGGGTTAAAAACCCCTTCAACAACAAAAGGCTTGAGCACGGACAGTCCACCCACTTCACACGATAATTACACCATTCATCAGTTTTTCTATTGCCAGAGCGAGTGCTACACCGCTTATTATCTTATCAAAATAAAAATGTGTGGCCAGGTGAACATCTGCTTCTTCAAAAATTTTCATTTTCAAAAAAAAAAAAAAAATTCAATTGTGAAGGAGGGAGAAAAAAAACATACGATGTGAGCACGAGCTTAAAACGGTAAACAAAACTATTATGCTCATCATCAAAAAATAATAATAAAAAAAAAGTGTAACAATAAAAAAAAAAAATCTGGAATTTTTATTTCACTGAACCAAAAAAAAAAAAAAAGGTTTTCTACCACTGTATAAAACTTAATTTCTCTCCCTTTTTTTCCTAGGCTTAAATTTAAACTTAAGTTGAAATTTTGTCGTTCTCTTAACCCTGTTTCGCCCGATCTCAAAAAATAATAATTGCTCAGCACTAGAATTTGCGCGTCATACATGGCGTTGGTGGTGATCCAGATGGCTTCGATGTGGGTGGAAGAAGAGATAGGGAATTGAGAAAGTGGGAAGCCACTTGAACACCTGCTGTTGTTTGAAGCCAAACCCCGCGTGTGCTACTTTCTCGAACGTAGATTGGAGGGGTGGAGATGTGGGCGTCGATCGCAGTCAAAGGTTTCGATAACGATGTGGGCAGGTGGTTAGCCAAACATAGTTAAAACCTAATTTCAACTTCTCTCCTCCCTCCGTATCGGTCATTTCGTTTTCGATTCCCTTTTTAACAACAGATGGATTGGCTGTGTTTCGAGTACCTAACATAGCAGTAAACCTTTGCGAGCCCTTTCGCCGACACATTTTATTACATGTAAGCTATTTCCAACTAACCTTATCCAAAGACATCGTTTTCCTATCTTTTTAGCTAGGGTAAAAAAAAAAAAACATTGTCCAAGGTAATTGGGTTTTTCCACCTGTCGACAAACTCTGCTACGATGGTCTAATTGGAGTAGTGTACTTGGCCAGCCTAGACAACGCGAATAATCGTTGATTCACTCGATCTAACCCAAATTTTCAAAAAAACAAAACTCAAAACTATGTTAACTCCTTTAAACGCTGGTTTAACCTATTTAATTTAAAGTTGTTCCAACTCTTATTAAAATAAAATTCAAGTACAGTAACACGTGCGGCGAATGACGCATACTATGTTCGGACATTTCTGGGGGCACGAACCAACATTAAGTTGGGTCACATTCTGACCTCGCGAGGCTCTCTGTGTTCCCCTCGGCTCATAGAAACCAGAGTATGGGACAGCAAAAACCAAACAAACACGCTAAGCATCTCGAAAACACAACTTGCAAACACGTGTTTTAACATTTATCCAAAGTCCATGTGGTTGGGTCGCGTGCTAATGCCATTCCGACGCAGCTGGCAAACATTATCGGGATAGTACTGAACTTATTTTTGCTTGGCAATAAAACGTTAATTAAATATTTAAAAAAAAAATTTTATTAAATTGTAAATGCGAATTAACGCGAAATAATTGAAAGTGTAACGCGATATAAATAAACTGCGTAACTTTTGTTATCGTACAAACAGGCATTGTATTTATCTGCTGTTTGACATGCTCGTTAAATAGTTCATTAGCAAATGGAGAAAAAAAAAATATCTTCCAGACTAATAAATCAGCGACTAACTACAGTATATTAATACAACATTAATACTGATTAAATTAATTACCGCGAAGAAAAGCTGAATGCTGTATGCGCAGCGCATTAAACAATGTTGCATTAATTTCGATATTTTATTACTACACTGTATTAATATTTAAAAATATGAAAGCGCGCCACGTGCTCGAAAAGTCTAGTGTTTATTCTACTGGTAATTTTGAATGGTGTTCGAGATCGAGCGGTGTAACAAGATACAGTACCCGCATCCTAATGTGACAGTTAAGT
This sequence comes from Polydesmus complanatus, assembly GCA_034692225.1. Lineage (NCBI taxonomy): Eukaryota > Metazoa > Arthropoda > Diplopoda > Polydesmida > Polydesmidae > Polydesmus > Polydesmus complanatus. Next base: position 13,451 of record JAQGAZ010001475.1, read on the forward strand.
AGAGTAATAAATAATTCAAGACGAAGGAGACTATTATTAACGTGAGTGTAGACAGAGTGGCGCATTTTTTTTTTTCTTTCTTTTTCTATCTCCCATTCTTTCTCTTCGCAAAATGCTGGTCGGTCTGCAGTGTTCGTTATGGATCTGGTTAACTCAGCCAGGAAATAACCTACATCGCGCGTTATGATCTTTCACTGTGTATGTGTGCGCGCATCTTTTGGCTGGATAGAAACCAAGCATTGTCTTGGAAGGAGCGAGCAGCAGCAGCAGCCGCAACACACGTACAGGTGAACGCGTGTGACGCCGCAGCTCTTATCGATTTCGGGTTACGACTAGCGTTCTATTGGTAGTCGCGCCGCGCCGTCTATCACTACCATTGCATTCCCTTAGGTACGATTCATCAGGGATTTTTATTACGAGATCAAAGACCCGTAGAATTTTGGCTGGGATCAGACGCGACCTTAGATCAGGCAGGCCATCAACTTTTTGGTCGAGCCAGGATCGACTGCCTCCGATTAATATCGATTTCAATCTCTTGAACCAATGAAACCGAAGCAGTCTGCCAGAACTCTCCCCAGAATAGCGTTTCGGAAGGAAAAAAAAATTTAATCCAACCAATTCGTAGGTCTAGATTTTTTACTATATCAAATCTAAGATGGAAATGCCGTTGGCGCCCTTGAATCTAAGGGTTAGTGAATTAATTAACTTAATTTGATGCTTATTATAGCTTTTTATTTGTCTGGTAAGCTAAAAAAAAAAAACTAAACATTTGGGCATAAATTTTTTTTTTTTTAATTCCAAAGAGTGCGCAATAAAATACAGTATGAAGATTCGATAAAGTTATTGCACAAATGTTCACAACTGTAGTCGCACATGTGGAATATTTCTCAAAATATAAGAGCAAATTGCTGCCTTATAAATTTATCGATATAATTTTTTTTTTACCGATAAAATAAAAATTTAAATATTGAATTCATAGTCAAATCCACTTCTAAAACTGTTTTCTGCGCTTTCCGATAGGTCATTAAAAAAAAAAAAAAAACTACGAAAATAACGGTAAAGCTCAATCTATGACTTTGAGAGTATAAAGTCAGACATGTCAAGACACTATCATTCCTATTTTTAGAGCCCTTACTGGTGAGTCTTCTGTGAGTCACGAGCACCATGAATGAAGAAAACCCACGTCCTTTCATTGCGCAACGCGAAATGATAACAGTTTAAAGAGCTAAAACATTTTACGAAGATAAAATTTTCAAAGAATCAACTCCCTCACTGACCACATGTCAAAAACGTTTCTGGAGAGAACCAAGAAACGAGCAATATTCGGCTTGTTCAAGATTATATTTATTAAGGGTGACATTCATTTCATATTAACTATGCTTCAAATTTATCCCCATGTTTTTGAATCACTCAGAAAAAGAAAAAAAAAAAAAAAATTGAGAATGATTCAGAAGTAGAGTTCAGTTACGCAACTATACGGTGACACGCCCCTCTAACTTCTATGGAACTACGATATGCAAACGACCAAATCACAGACAAAAATGTATTTCTACGAGGGGTAATACTGTAGAAAAAGATATAAAGTTTAAAGTTATAAAAATTCAGGCAAAAAGAAATACTCTAATAATAAAAGGGGTTCGTCCCCGCCTCGTTGGATACACCAGTTCCCTTACGATCACTGAAGTTAAGCAACGAAGGGCCCAGCTAGTAGTAGGATGGGTGACCACCACTGTACCCTCTACCAAGATATACTTGTACGTATATACCTCCTTCTGGGCGACGAACTCATATGGGGGTGACAGGCTCTCTGTCTTCCCGCTGTTCTGAGACAGCAAAACCGATACACGATTAACCGATACTGAATACGATTACGACCGAAAAAAGTATTGAGATTTCCTCGGACCGAACTGATATACCGTAGCGTAAACCTCAAATACCTATCGATTGTGAACCCGATACTGTAACCGATTAACCGAAAAAACCGATACTGTAACCGCAAAATGAAAAAAAAAATCGATAATGATAATGTAAATATCGATTACTAATGCTCATGTTAATAACGAATGCAAAAAAATGTTAATGTTAATAACGAATGCAAAAAAATGTTAACTAAATTTCTCTCTACTTGAGGACAGATTTCAAATAAAAAAAAAAAAAAAAAAATCCAATATTATTATTTAAATTTCATTTTTCGATATTTGGTTCCAAATTCAATTTTGAGTAGTACATGTAAAACCAATTTCCATAATAAGAATCATGTTCCAGTTACAACTAAAAAGTTTCTTCCAATTAAAAGAATTTGGTTTTCTTTTTCTTTTTTTTTCTCTGTCTACTTCGGTTTCGTGAAGACTGCTATCGGCGTGTTATTAATAAACCGATCGTACTAGTCCGTGATTAGATACGTGACCTTATGACCCGCTTACACCTGAGGAGAAGGCGGGAGCCATACAATCAGATAATATAATTAAAAAAAAAGAGGCTAACCGCCTTCGTTCGAGACATACAAGATCACATTCTCGTTGGAAAAGCGAAAGAAAACTATTTCCCCCCAAGTTCCGGAAGATGGCGGCCAAAAAAGATGTTTGTTAATGCACACGTGTGCGTCATTCAATAGGAATTTGTGTGTGGTAAAAAGAGATAGTAAGAACACGTGCACCGTCGTCTTCCACCACCCTTTTTCCTTCCTGTTCAACATTCTCCATTATCCTCCTCCTCCTTCTTCCAGAATGAGAATGGAGATTCCAAGAAAATATGTAGTGATGGCGAGAGAGAGAGAAACTGGGCGATAATAAATGTAAGGTAAAGGAAATAGGGTCGAGGTCTCGGCTATTCAAATAACTAAATAATATAATCCTTCTAAGAAGAAAGAAAAAAATAAAATAAAAAAGCTTGTTACAAAACTCTGTCCACCCTCATAAATAACATGGAACGCACGTGCAACAACACAAGACACTGCGTATTACGAGAAAAAAAATTCACACCGTTCTCAAAATCTTTATAATTCCACCTCAACTCAATTTACCTGGCCATATTCAAGTTCACTCAATGCTGAACCAAAAAAAAAATTCACACATGGAAATGAACTAAAACACCGAACGTAACCGTTTGAGACCATTCAATTTCAAAACATGTTTACATAATATTATTCTAAAATCCACGTCTAAAATTACCTACATTTTTTAAATTTCACCATCGGCCGGGCTCCTAAAAATATTTAATTTTCACTTCCGGCGCTACGTTCTAAAAATAGTTCTACATTTTTTAAAAAAAAAAAAAAAAAAAGCTTTATCAGGGCATAGTTGCGGTATGCAGGCGGCTACCGCAGGCCCATTCCAAGAGTCTGCGGTGACATCAGTGCAGTTGACGTCAACGCAGCAGCCTTTCTAATCAGCTTTTCCAAACGGTATTTAAACACGTGTTATCGCACAAGAGTTAAACAACCGTCGACCACGCAAAATATGCCAAAACAAACCTCACAATTTATTTGTAATTAAAGAAAAATTACATCACCAAGAGAAACTATATTTTTCTATGGTTTTTCTCAGGCCTTTTTTTTTTCTTCTCTCGTTACCAAGTACAGTACCTACAGTAGTATTTGACGGGAACAAACCAGCCAACAAGATACATCCTTTCGAGCCGGTAAAAACTTTTTTAAAATCAACAAAAATAAACGTATAAATAATGCTGTAATCCTGGGTGTTTTCCCATGGGATATTTCAATTTTTTTCCCTCCCCTCCCCACCCCTTTCTCCGAATCCGTTACACATATTTTATTGATCTAAAAAATAAAAACAAGCTGGTTGTACGGTGTGTATCGAAGTCAACGTCCTAGACACACGTAGGAAAACTAATATCTTAACGAGGCCGCCGCCGCCGAACGCCTCAAATCAAACGGGGGTTGACCATCGTTATCAGCCGTCCGTCGGCTCTTTGTTTGCCCTGTTTGCCATCGTCTGGAGAGAACGAGGTAAACAAAACACACACCACAACACGTTCAAATAAACGCAATCGTCCGTAGTCGTAAATCGAGTTGAATGTGTCTGGGCGGCGGCGATGGTGCACACTGCTGCTGGTATCAAATATCGGCAATTTGACATCAAACCGCCTTGTTTTATTTCTACCACCATCCCACACACCCTTTTACTATAATATTAGACGATAATGCTGAAATTCAAATCCTCAATAAACAAATTAACCAAATACGACTATTTCACTCGAATTCAACGGGAGTTGGCGGTCTTTAACTTTTTCGAATGCACGACACTGAACGGCGATAAACAGTTTCTCAACCAACTCGCTTGCCAAAAATATATTAAAAAAAAAAAAAAAAAATTTGGTGTTACCCAGTGCGATTCTCAAAAATTCTCCAAATTTAGAAAAGAATAATGTCGACATTAATACAGTATTAAAAAAACAATAAAATTTAAAATGAGTAAATTTTAAAAATTAATTTAAGGGGATTATTGAGACACCTTATCATTTTGGGGTTTTTCCCGCCTATACTGCGCTTTATTATTTCTGTAATATCAGTTTAAACTTAAATTTTAATCTGATGAATATTCTCAAAATAATATCTCATTAATTTATCTTTATCGGCATTGAAAAATTTAAAACTGCTTGAAACCCCCCCCCCCCCCCATTCTGTTATTTATTTAACGCTCATTTACGACACTCGCCGCATTTTCAATCGATGTAAATCACCTCGTAAGAATTTAATAATATATAAAAAAAAGTTAAATAGTGGGGGTTAAGTGAATGTGGGGGAGTAAAGTGACATACGATTTCACCTGTCAATGTAAAAAAGAGGGGGGTTGTTAACCTGTGGGATAAAGACGTCTCGCTGCGACAACTTGGCGGTAAAATAACATCGTTAAATGGACGTGACAGATGACCCACGATACGTGCAAACGCTCTATCACTGCTTCATTAAAAAAACCCAACAACAATAACAAAGAGAACCCGGGAGAAAAGATAAGTAAAAAAAAAGGAAGAAAGAAAAAAAAATAAATGGCAAACGTGTTTTTCGATTGTGCCACGTACTTACTGCTTCGAAGTCGAGTTTTGTCAGAGCACAACAGCTGTTCGTTGTTATTGGGCCAGACCATGTGTTTCGCGAGAAGCACCATCGAATTGCTGCTGTTATTCATGGCCTCCATCGGCCTGTGCGAGGAGGAGGCGGCGACAGCAGCAGCAGCGGCGGTCGAAGGAGGCGGATTGCCCGATGACCTCCGACCTACAGACTCGAGTCTACGCGAAGACGAAGACGTTTCTGCTAAGATTTGTCTTCGTCTCTGATTCGGTTGACGAGTCCAACCACGAATACGACGTCGTCTTCGTCGTCGACGACGTTGAGGTTGCGGCGTCTGCGCTGCTTTTGCACCGAGTGTAGATTTCAAACGAGGGCGCAAAATCACCATGGAAATGTTATGTCTTCAGCTCATACCCAATTATTCAATCGCAAATTAAAATTTTCCAATAAAAAAAAATTAAATTACGAATTAAAAAGTTGGACGTAGCAGAAGAAAGAAGGGAAATTCTTTGTACGGTAAGCTTATAATTCTAATAAAACGGTTTGTTTTGTTCCATAACTTTTTTCCCCGTCCTTTCCTTCGCCCTTTTCCTCTCGCTTACTTTTCGCCTCCTCGTCGCTTTCTTTTTGCTTCGTCGACCACCCCTACCGTAGAACTGTGAATGAACTCGTCCGGGTCAAAGCACGCGAAAATAACGGCCGTCGACTAGGTCCGGCCAATATTAACAATAATAATCCACACAAAAAAAAGATACGAAAAACTCTCAAAATAGAAAAAGATAATTTCCCGTAAATAATCTCAATCACTTTTTTCGAATAAAAATATATTATAATATTTTTTTTTGAATGTATTTTTAAATACCGCCGCTCATTAATATTGCACGATTCACGCACACACACACACCAACATCCACTGTTATTTTGGTTCTAATAATAATTGTCGTCACGATTAAACCTTATCCAATAATAATGAAAACAAACGTGGTCGTCGAATGAATAAACATTCGATAATTTTCAACAAAAAAATAATATTACGAGAAGAAGAAAGAAAAAAAAAGGCTGCGCGGTCATCTGCTTCAAAGCTTAGTCACAGCTGTCTTGCTTAGAATGGCGGCCACCAACAACAACACGATCTTTTTTCGTAGAGGCAAAAAAAATGAATACACTCACAAATGTAATAATTTTAAATTAAATAACTGAATAATATTATAGTAGTTACAGTCGTTGTCATGATCGAGCGATCGTTGATTCCTCTGCTTCTTCATCCTACACCGTAAACAATAAAATAGAAAGTATTCCTTTAAAATCCTTGAATCATCAGCAGCAGCGAGGAGTAGCCGCCATATGTCCGATGCTAAGACCGCTGCCGATCACTGCGAAACGTCGGCGGCTAAATCCATTTCGCCGTTCCCTCCTTTTAATCGCGTGCAATCCAAACCGAAAATAGAAAGCGGAACAGCCACGAAAATAATCCTCACAACGTAAATCTGCGGCACCAATTTTCTTTTGTTTTTCTTTTTAGATTTATTTTTGAGCGTTGGAAATGACGAAATGTGTGGCGGTGGCCGAGCTAAACGAAGGGAGAATCGACACTCGAGACAGCTGCAGGTGTACGGCGGAACAGCGCTTGCCACAGCTGGGGAGAGGGCGGGGCTTAGCAGGGCCGGGATTGGCGCAACGCCGTAGTACGCAACGCGAACGCGACAAACTCGCGAGCGGCGGGCGAGCACCAATCCCGTTGCGAGAAAGGCAGGCAACGCGCCAATGAGAAGCGGCCAGTTCTTGTCGTCGAGGAACAGATTTGGGTGCTTGGGGCAACGCCACGTAACGTGATGACGACGCAACGTATTCGGGGCAATAAACCGTCAACCGAGATGGAAACGATGAGGAGAAGGGAGGCAGGAGGAGGAGGTGGCGGAGTGGTGTAAACATAGCTTTATTAGTGGGTTAATAACGAACGTTTTTCCATAACAATAAATAATTTTTTTTTTTTTTTTGACATTCCTAAATAGAAACTGGATTTAATTTCCGACAACGCCAACTTTGCGCGCATTGCCTACGCTTAAACCCAGGAAGCAGCCAAAGTCGTTCTGGGTACACCAGCGATAATGCTCGGTATTACGCTTATCAACGTCTGGCTCTCCTTAATTACCGCATTTTAGATTAAATAATTCCTGATTTCGTAATTATTATTTTTTTAAAAAAAAGATCAATATTAAGAAAATGTATCTTGGTCAATCTATAGCCAAATTTCTTAATCTAGATTCAATTTTCAAACCCAGAGATTTCGAGTAAAATCTCTTATTTAAAACCAGAACAAGTCTTAAATCCAATTTTTTTTTAAACATACATGTACATGTAATTAGATAATTTTTTTGGGCAAAATAAGGATGAAATATTTTAAAACTAGATAAAAATTTAATAAAACTAGATTAGTGAGTAGTGTACATCCGAGTACCGTGTTAGAAAATGTTATTAACCCCGGTAGATTCTCAATTAAAAAAAAAAAAAAATTCCATAAAAAAAATAAATAAATAAATGCTGTTTAATCTCAAAAAATCATCTTCAGCCAATTTTTTAAACTCCAAAAAAAAAAAAAAAAAAAATTGTAGCAATACTGTATGAGAAATGAAAACAACTTTTTAAATTTTCTTCTACTGTTATTACTGTATACCGAAAGTATTTTTCATCAGCTGATTACAAACATTTTCATTAATTTTGAACATTTTTTTAAAAAAAATATATTATTCTCCACAAAAAAGAAAATAATAATTACGATCTCATTCATCGTTTAACTTACCCTTTCCCTCAATAATCAATAATTTATCAAGTTTAATCAAAGTCAAGGTTTTTTTAATTAATTTTTTTTTTTATTTTTTTTTTTTAAAAAAAGCTCAGCCAAATGAAGCGTAGAATTTTCGCTTGAAAAAGTTCGCTCAGCGCTCTGGCGTCATGCAAAATAATGGTAGCTGTGGCGGCGGTGGCAGTGGCGTTTATTGCGAAACGTCGCTAGCTACGTACTAGGCGAGTCTCGGTCTATCAGCCGAATGCGTCAGTTGGCGCCGTTCGATGACGTCATATCGAATGAGCAGATAAAACGTGACCTACATTTTGTCAACCTTTGGGATTTAAACACCAAGTCCTACACCGGCACCGGCTTTCTCTTTTCTATTCTATTCTACTACACTACCCCCTTACACGTTACGTAGACGGCGCCCTCCGCCACTCTTCTATTGTCTGATTGCATAATGCGTGTACCCAAATTAGATGAGCAACCATCACGTTCTTTTTTCTTTTTTTTTTTATGTTTAAATTACTCATACGGTACCTATATTTATTTTGAACTCGATTCAAAACTTGACTACAGCATTAAATATTTTAAAAAAATTATTTTTTTCCCGAGAAAATGAAGCCGCATTATTACAGCGTAGGTGTTTAACCAGAGCATAATATCCGTTTGACGTTGAACTTGCAAACTATAAATAGCTCGGCAATAAATAAGAATTATTTCTATCGAACTAATCCCCCCATTCCCCCGCCCCCAGCAATCGGTTAAATGACGTAATTGGCAACCAGCTTCCGTTTTCGCATTCGCGCGTAACGACACGTCTACTAGCTTCTTCATTTTTATCCACAAAAAAAAAATTCATTCTAATATCAACTAAAAAAAAATTATTTTTTTAAAGAAAAAATAATTAAGAAAAAACACGTCGCGTCCCAAGTAATAAAACAGCAAAAATTGGTGTTGAAAACAACGAAATTCACTTGCGCGCCGAGGGTAAATTTCTACCGAAGAGTTAGCCAGGTAACCAGCTGCTAAAACTAACACGAGTGAATCGTTTTACGAGACTTATTTTTTTTTTTCTTCTTCCTTTGAATTAAAAAAAAAAAAAAAGTGGGCTATGGACGGCCAACCACTTCCGTTGACTTTTCTTAATGAGCGTTAAATATAAAAAACAAAAAGCGCAACGATCAAGATTAATAAAAAGAAGAAGGGAACGAACAGGTACGGATCAGCGATTACGAGCCCTGTCGGTACCTACAAATCCCTCCCGCTCATAACAACAATACCTTTCATTTTTTTTCAACAAAGAACAACGCTCACTATTAAAAACAAACGACAGAATGAGTGAATGAATGGGGCCACGTAGTAGGCCGGTCGAAATTTTGAATTCGAAAACCAGGAGTAGGAGGACCTTTCACTTTTTCTCTTACGTCTTCTATAATTTTTTTTTTTTTTGTTGACTTCGAGTGAGGAGGGAGGGGAGCGAGAGGCTGGAAACGACCCCTAACCGTAGCCTCCTCCACTCTCCCTTTCATCATTTCGGAGGGTTTACTGACCCTCAACTTTTCCAGTTCACCCAACCGTCCCTCCCAATCTCTCTCTCTCTCTCTCGCTCCATCCGACGTTTGAAGAAACGGGAGATAGAGACGAAAGAAAAAAAAAAGTTTTGACTAGTCTGCGGCTCGTTCGCCTTTCGTTCCTATTTTTTTTTTTTCTTTCTAATTCGATAAGCGGCCACCAGATGGCACAGGTAGACGAACTATCTGTCTAGCGTTCTTTCTAACGAAAAGATGAAAGTCGCATCATCGAAAAGTCCCCAAATATCATTCATTAATAACCCATGAGTATCAAACGCAAAATAAGAATGAGTCATATAATACAATTTAACGTTTTTCGACATTTTAAAATTAAAAAAAATTAATAAATTTAAAAAAAAATGGAATAAAATTATGATCGTCGAAGCACAGGTGAGAATAGAAAATATGAGCCACTTACCGTGTGATGAACGTCCGCGAGCCACAATGGAAATGTACGCAGATGTCTCGGAAACTGCGATTCGATTCAACAAATTTAAGACCAAAAAAGTACCGTACTCTTTTCTAGACTACCAAAAGTGAAGACGTTGACATTAGACGTCGAGATGTCTTAATCAAAAATTGCTAAAAAAAAGAAAAAGAAAAATTTAATTAATAAAATTTAATTTGAACAATAATAATTATTGTACTATCATTAATTTAATCGAATAAAAACGTTACTCGAATCTGGTAACCGCATAAAAAGTCATTCGTATTCAGAAACACATTGGTAATAATTTTTACCGGTATTAAAAGGGATGAAAGAAAAGACCGAAAAAGTTTCAAAACTTTGCTTCAAAACGAAGACCAATAGGTCCGTCTCATTTCTTTATCATCACATGATTTAACAAAATGGAATAGTAATGTACAGTATGGCAGGTGGCAACAAAACAAAACACTGCCTCTTCAGCGATAAGATGATGCAATGAAAGACGATTCCAACATTTATTTTCATACTCATCAGGACAGGTTGAATAAGAAAAAGAAAACTCGGATTAATAGAACATTGGATAAATTGCAATCGACCGGCTAGAATCAATTAAAAATTTTACCGTATTTACTGGATTCTAAGGCGCCAGAGTTTTAGAGTTTATGGATGATGCCAGGTACAGTATTCTCACTCATTCAACTCAGTCAATATACGTTCTACAGTATAATAATACGTTCCATCTCTCAACTGGGTACAAATTTTAATACTCGAATAATTAAAATCTATAAGTTATCTAATTTTTTTTTTCTGTTTGGAAAAATAAAATATGTATTAAACTATTCTAGTTGTGTGAAGTGTATTTTGATCGGCATCCTAATACACGTACCGTATTATAGGAGAGAGAGAGAGAGAGAGAGAGAGAGAGAGAGAGAAATGAGGGTAGCGGGAGGAGGAGGATGAGGCGGGGGTCTTTGACTTTTGCGCCGCGCGCTCTCGACACTTGCCGCAGCGCGTCCAGCCTGTCAAAATTCCGCTTCACCGCCAAAAATTTAGAGCGTAACTTATTTATAAATTTAACTCCGGCTAAAAATAACCTCGAAAATGAAGTAAGTGCGTGAGGGCATGAAAAGCCGTAACGGTGAATAGGAAAGAAGCGGTGGCGGCGGCTACCGTAGCCATTTCATCTCATTCATGACGTCGCATTTCAATTCATTTAAAATAATAAATTTAAATGTACACAAAATGCTGTAATGCAAATTAACCATTTTTTTTTTTTTTTATAATATGCTACCCAGTGCCTTTGATTCAAATACTGCACATGTGTACACATGTTTTAAATTAAAAAGTCTGAAATGTTTTTATAACGGACTTTCAGTGGGAATACAGAATTGTATGCAGATGGAAGAAATTAGCATAATTTTTTTTTTTTTTTTTTTAAATTTTTGATCAGCAAACATACGATATACATTAAAATGTCGGTGAAACTAACTTTCATATAACACGTTGGTTCTCACCGTCATGAAGCTACTAGCTCTGTGGCTCAAGAGAAACAGGCAAATCAATGCACATTTCCAATCCATCATCCCGATAATCCAATTCCATTTTTGCTACTTCGTATGCTTAACTCCTGTTCTTATGACGTAAGAATTTACATTTCTAGGTAGATTATGAACGGCTAAAATAGGAAATTAATTATTCCCAAAACTATATAATGACGTCAGAAGTTGGAATTTTTATTAAAAAAAATACAAACACAAATGTTTTTCATAAATTTTTTATCTTCTCACAATAATTCTAATGACGTCAAAAGATCTTAACCGCTAACTTTCTAATATGAATATTGCTTCTGATTTGTATTATTATTGTACTGCACACATACAGTATTGTGTTTTTGTTTTCTCGAAATTCATATCTCGATTTAGAATCAATAATCGCGCTGAGTAGGCTACGCGGTTTTAACTTTATTATCCGGCGATTTACATTGCCTTCCCCTATAAACAATTCTACGGGATAAAACAAATATTCCTTTAAGAAACATTTTCCTTATTTCCCATTGGAATAACCAAATTTCATCACAAAATAATAATTTTTTTTTTTTTGCCGCATATCCGCCGACTAAAAACTTTTGAGTTTCCGCGAGATTTATCCGCCGACTATTTCCACTTAACGTGATTGGTCGGAATTTAAATCGAACAAACTTTTTCGAATTAAAGCTCCTCGAAAATTAAAAAAAAAAAAAAAACCTCTCCTTATTCCCAAAGCTTCTTTTAGCATCAAAACAGCAATCAATTTCAAAGCTGTCCCGTAGATTTCGAATGCCCTCAACAATTATAACAAAACCAGAGAAATAAGCCCCTCCTACTCGTATTGAGATTTTCTTTGCATTAAAAATTTCCTTATACATAAATAATAATTAATTATGTAGGCTGCTATTTAAAATTTACTGAGAAATTCGTTGTAGCAGGTTATTGCTAGGCACAAAATGTCGTCATCAAAAGTAAAAATAAAATTGCGCTTCGATGACATTTCACACCTCTCAGCATCATTACGTTGCATTTGATACTTTCAGATCACAAAATAATTTTTTTTTTAAAAAAAATAATAAAATCGTGGATTTATTAAACGCACCTTATCAATTTTAAGCGAAAATTGAAATCTAATCTTACAGCTGAATCAATGATTGAAGTTAAAAGTTTGCAGGGTTAAAACGTTGTTGTCAAGCGGATTTTTTTTTTCTTTCTCCCCCGCTCTAAATTAAGACGTAAATCCGCGTACGGATCTTAGTTTGGGACTAGATAGAAGCCAGCAGTGAATAAATTTCGCGACAACTGTCAACGACGTTGCTACATTTTTAAACGCAGACACCAACTTTTACGGATATATATATATAAAAAAAAACCTAAGTCTAAAAACAAAACCATAAAACCGTAAAAGTAGAACGATATAGATATATATACACACAGTATCGTATTAAAAAAAAAAAGCGTCTGGAGAAGAGTGGAAGCCGCTGCAGCTCCTCCACTCTCCCCATATGTGAGCGCGTGTCGACATAGCCAGCGACAAAAAAAAAAAAAAACAATAACCCGCTACTGTATTAAAAAATGCATTACTCGACTCGCATTAGTACAGAGGGTAAAACACCAAAAAAAAAAAAAAAAAAACCGAGCACGCTAACGTCAATTAAGCGTGGTTTACACGGGCCGGCTACTCACTCCACTTGCCCACCAACTCGCCATTTTAACGTACTCTAAAAACGTTAAAAAAATATATTATTTTTCATTTTGCTTTTTTCTAACTCGCCATTCGACTCGACTCGTGTAAACAAGCTTAAGTTCCGTAAAAAGTTGCTACGCGCGTGGAAGGTTTCACGTTCTACGGCTGACGTAACAGCAAAATCAAATGTTTACCAAAAGTTACGCTTTTCTGTACAACATCCGGGCACGTAGCAAAATTATTATCATCCTTACGTGTTACGTTGTTTGAAACGTTAAACGTTATTACGAAAAACGTTAGGCGTTTAAACAAAAAAAAAAAGAAGAAAAAAGCATTTTCAAAAGTTTTTTGTGTAAATTAATTTGCGTCATCGACATAGCAAAGGTCCTGTCTTAAGGAAGTGATACATTACTTCTACGTTAATGTTTCTATACAAGAGGAGTTCTAGATTAATCCTATTAACTCAAAAAGTTTATGAAAAAAATCTTGTTCTTTCTGCGAGTCCTTTAAATTTTTTTTTTATTTTAATTTATTGTTTAATTTTTTTTTTCCTCCTCTGTAAACCTCGAGATGACATTGGATAGAAATGCAATTCATGCAGCAACAGAGTTTCATTCATCAATTCATTCGTCCAACCCACAAACTACGAGCGGCCTACACTTCCCAATCTCCATTCAACTCTCCCAACACCTCAACTGCTCAAAAGAAAAATGCTATACATGTACATCACCCGCCGTAATAAAACCATCTCCGAACGAGGAATGTCCGGTGCTCATCCCAACCACTCATTACCCTACATGTCCCGCCTCTCTCTCTCTTCATTCATAATCCCCATCGAAAACACAACACTTTTTTTTTTTTTGGATTTGGAATACCGATCACGTTACCTTCACGCTTATTCAATCCACTTTTAATTTTTTTTCTTGCTTTCCTTTTTTTTTTTTTTTTTTTTTTTAGCGTATGGGTGTAACGTCGTAACACACCTAAATCACAACGCCCAACCCAAGCCAGGTGGGTTTGCATTGACATCACCCACATCAAAGTGATATGTGGGTGGCGAGATGTAGCCTATGGTGAAGAGCGAGATAATTAGCAAAATGCGTAAACGGTGTTGTTGGAGAAATGAGAGGTGGTGTGGGTGTCACGCGCAACATTTTGGGCGGTGGGACCAACGAGAGAGAGAGAGAGTGAAGATGTAATCTGCGATGGGATGACGAGAGGAGATCGAAGCGTTCATTAATCTTCTCCGTTTCGTGCCGCACTTTTTTTTTTTATTATTATTATTTCTATTTTGTAAAGCAATACCTAGAGCCCTTCCATTTTTTTTTTTTTCTCTCCTTTTTTTCATTGTGAAGGTGAGGGCGGGAGTAGTGCGTTGTTTCATCAATAGATCCTGCCTGCTCCCCCCTGCTGCCTGCCACGTTGGGAGGAACGTAATCTGGGAAGTAAAAGTTTTTTCATCGGGAAATGGCATTGAGAATGCGGAAGAGTGATTGAACGTGTGGAAAAGTTTGTCTAATTAAGATATCACGACAATATTACCTCAGCGCCTCAACTCCGGTCTCTTTCTAATTACAAAAAACCTCATTAAAAAAAAAAAAACATACGGTACATTTTCATCATCTTTGATTCGAACGTATCAAAATTAGATAAAGAATAAGCGTAATAAATGTCATACTCATAATATTATTGTCGGCAGGGGAGAAAAATGTATATTACACTCTCTTAAGCAAATTCCTACCGGTACGAGAGTTGGTTATGATAGACTTACCGGTAGATACAAGTAAATAATGGTAAGCAACTTTTAATATCAACGGTAAAATTAATTACTAGTGAAAATTAAATCAATCATTTCCTTATTTCGTTTTATTTATGTACGCACATAACATGTACACTGGGTAGAATTTAATGTATTTTTTTTTTTTTTTTTTTTGAGTTTGACTTTCCCTATTTGTCTGCCGTCGAAAGTTATCTTAAGCGCGAAGAAGCGAGAGAAAAATGAGATAATGATGTGCGAAAGTTAATGAAGCCAAAAAGTGCGTGTTGTACGGCGTCAAACAAGCGCTTACCGTATTCACAAGCACGGCAGGTCCAACAGGTTTCATTTGCATGGCGAACGGAGGAACGAGCCATCCTGCAGCTACCGGTAGCAGCAAAACTCTCTTCCTCACAAATAATCAACCTAATACCAAAACGGCATGCAATCAAGGTTTCACAAACCAGGGTCCCTATCTTACATGGAAAAAAACGTGTGAGCAATGGACACTCGCCATACAAAAACTCGAAGAAGTAGGCTTAAGAAGTCACCCACAATGAGTTCGCACTTGGACCTTAACTATCGCTTTCACGAGTACCAACAGTGAACAAACTCATGGTGATGCTGTATTCAATTCTAAAAACAACAGTTTGTGCATCGGAGTTCTTTGGCGAACGTTTCCTTCTTTAATGTTTTACTTGTAATGCTATTCTCTTTTACATGTACCAACTTAAAACTACAGTACAGCGCGGTCGCGATTATCGGAACAATTGATTGTCAGTCATGTTCGGATAATCAATTTGTTCGGATAATC